>JAQFZN010000020.1:0-94369 GCA_034687075.1 Geophilus carpophagus | reverse complement strand
TCACGGCGCATTCGCTAACAGGAAACTAGAAAATCCACTGTAATTTCAAAATTTGCTTTAATAGGTATAAATAATGTAATAAATCTTAATAAATTGTAACAGTAGATGCTGGTAATTTATTGTAATTTAAACTACCTTGCTGAATATTCTTTTGAAGAAATAAAAGAAAAGAATAAATCATCAAATGATTTTTGAATCTATTCAAATAATCACTTGAGTTTTGTAATTTAAAATTAAGAGTAATTTAGCATGACAATGTGCTTAATTAAGGGGAATAAGAGCATATTTGTTATGTTATTAGGGAATTTATCCAGTGAATTATTTTATATTTCTGCCCTTTACCACATCTGAAATGTTGTTAGTCACGCAACTTAACACCCGAGAAAAATGCAATCCCAAGAGCTGATTACTATGTAATGCAATTTTCCTGATAAAATCGTGATCTTAAAATTGAAAACCATAAATAACTAATCAAATCACTTGTCTTTTCTTCCTTCACACATAAAAATACAAAAAGCAATAAAATATTTTTCATTATTTTTAAGAAATAATTTATATTCATTTAAATTTAATTTCAGCATCCATGATTGATCAAAGGAGAGAACTTCTAATCAACGGTTGCAAAATTTATTCATACAACACGAAATTAAAATAAAAATAGGTACGAACATTGAGCCTTATTGAATCGATAATTTTTTTTAGAATGCAAGGCAAACTGCAATTCCCGAGTGATTAAGCAATCAGAATGTTTTTAAACCTGCATTTCATCATCATTTTCTTTTTTTATATTCATCAAGCATTTTTCAACTTTAAAAAATTAAATTGATAGTTTTCCACATTCATATTTACGCACATACACATTAAAATTGACAAAAATCAACTGCACCTGTTTAAACACTCCCAACCATATAGAATTAACTGACATATCAATCAAGGATGACCTTGAAAAATGAGCACTTCAAATTGCAGTAAAATTATTTTTAAAAAAATGCATTACAATTTTTGTGTATGTAATGGAATAAATGATAATTTCATACCTTCATAAATAGTTGTATCATAATTTTTTTGATTTCCAACGAAATACACATGCGGACACGAGTTAATAATAAAAGGATCAACATCATAATAAGGATAACATCCTAGAAAGATAAAACAAAACAATAAAAACATTAATCAACTGGCATTAAGTCGAAAAGATACAAATAAATGTCAACCCTAAGTAAATAAAAGCTGTCCACAACTAGTGAAAGCATAAAATTCTTAATTAATTTTACAAGCTACGACTGCCTTATTATTAAATAAACAAATAAAGAAGTAGTAAAAGAAATTAATTCCTTGTATTAATTAAAATCACTCATCGAGAAAATTGCTCTAAATTTCAATTAATCCCAAACAAGAATAATTTTCGTATCATTTCAATATGAAATGCTGATGCATTCCAATTTCACGTGTGTTCGATAAAGAATTTTTAATCCTTAAAATCAATTTGCTGTGTAATGAGCTTAACACTTCCATTATGCAATTGATTTGCGGGTTCGTATGTGGTTTAGATGGGAAGTGTCAATCAGTACAATTCTGCCAATAATATTGAAATTCAATTGCTGCATTTAATCATTTCATAGCGATTCACTTCATCTTACTTTCAAGAAAAAATTGTATCATAATTATCTAATGTTATTTTACGAGAAAAAAAATTAAAAATTAATATTATAATTTCTTGTAAACATTCTATCACTATTTAATCACGAAACATTACCAGTAGTAGATTAATTAAACTATTTTTTGTCTAAACTTTAATTTCTCTTTCAAAACATTTAAATCTTCTTAAACACGAGAGAAATAAAGATTTATACTTCAGTGAATCTTAATTACAGATAAAGTTATCAACTGTTTCATTTCAGAATTCAACTAAACTACTTTATCAGATAAACCTAACAAACCCTTAAGGAAGGAAACATGAATAAATTATTCACGACATTTAAACTTTACAACGTCGTAGAGATATTTAGCAACACATTTCTTTCCGAAAAAAGATAAATAAAAAGGCTTATGAGAATTCACTATAAACTCCTCTTCAATACCCCATCGTAAACTTTCATGGGTCATATAGAATAAAAACTAAAACTTTTATTGCTTGCACAGCTAACTGTTTATGCTAAAACTTGCCCGCTTTTATTGGTTAGTTCATTATCAAAACGTGCTAAAAGAAAAAACCGTTTCTTTAAAATAAAATGCTTCTAGTGTTTACCTAAAGTGTCAGGAGCAGTTGGAGCTAAGTGAGCCCATTCTAAACTGTGTTCAAGGATTTCTAGAGGATTATCTAATTTACTATACGATTTAATATTATCGATTGCTTGACCTGATGATCCAAAAAACCTATAAAATAATTTTTATGTACATTAATTTTTTATTTTATCATTTTTCTCATATTTTATAAACCTTCTGCTTGCAATTTTAGCTTCATACGGATTAGTGACTGTTTGTAAACTTTGATATTTCTTTGCTTTTGGAAGCATGCACTTGTGTAGTGGTTGTTGTGGCAACATGAAATTACATGGATCACTTTCACCAGGCATAATATCAACATCGATTGTAGACTAAAATTAATTTAAAAAAAAACAATTATTATTATTGTTTTAAAAGAATATACTTTAGTAATTGTATAAAACTTACACATAATTGAAGCAAATAATCGTCAAGTGTTTTTACAGCATTTACACTACCAGCTTTAACATTTTTTGTTAAATATTTAGCCTGGAAATAAAAAACAAAGTATAAAAATTTATTTATTTTTCCATTACAATCAAGTTTACTTACTTTACTGGACTGCTCTTTATCTTGTGTAGATTGATTTATTGAATTTCCAGCAATTATTAACCGAATTATTCTCGATGCATCATCTTGATCTGAATTATCACCCAAATCACCACCTACAAAATCAGCTAGCAGTTGTAAGGGAAAGAGAAAATCAGCTGATGTACCCAAATTAAGGCCAGAAACAATAGCAACGAATCTGAATAATTATTTAAAAAAAAATATAATTTACAATATTAATATTAATTAAAATTATTAATGATTTCCTTACATATCATCAGTTAATTTCGGTAAAGGATCCATCACAGGTAAAGATGCAAAGCAATAATCTTCCACAATAAATTTCCCGTTATCATCTTCCTTTCCAAGAACTGCAACTACCACACCTAAAATAATAAGAAATTCGATTTTAAAAAATTGCAATACAATGCCAAAGATAAATAAATTTTACCTGTAACAACAGAATGCACATCAAAGCCACCAATTAATGGAATTCTTTGCAACTCATCTTCTAATATAACCTGATCTTGATCATGCACATATTTTGTGTGAGATGGTTGTGGAATAAGATTATGCTACAATTAAAATTAAAAACAAAATAATTAATTAACAATAATAGTCACTTCATTCAATAATTAATAAATAATTACTTCTTCACTTATTTCCTTCAGAATACTGGGCTTTAGTTGCATCAATTTGAAAAGAGTTCCAGTTACAACACATCGTTCATCGTCAGTTAATTCAAATAACTTTTTAATTGGTAGATTATTTCCTAACATAAAAAAATGAATTAAATCTCGAAATTATAAGCAGTTTTTGATGTTAAAATTGCAATTCTTGATATGTGTTCTCTTTTATTTGCATCCATATGTTTGGGATAATCAATGCAAAATAAACTCTTACCCCATTTTTGCTTTGCTCTGGCAATGACTAGAGGTCGCATACTATTCAATCTTACAGAATATATGTGCGCATATTGTCGTAAAAATTTACGTTCACGTAGAAGAAATCGTGAACTGCAATTTTCATAATCAAAACCTTGTTTGCGACATATTGATTTTTCTTCGTCATCCATGTCTAAAAAGGGAACTAAAAGGCATTTAATCAGTCTTTTTTAAGTAAAATGACGAATCAGTCGCATGTTAAAACTAAATAATTTTAGAAACTTACAAGAAATGGTCAGTAGCAGAAACCCGCGAAAATTCTTACAAACCTCGCGGTCATAATCATCCCGCACAAACATAATGTAATCATCAGCCCAATTTTATTATTCTGTTATAAAATTTATTGAAAATGTTTACTTTAATCTAATTAAAAATTTTAAAAATATTATAATAACAAGATAATCTAAAAACTAAAAGTAAAACTGAAATATGATAGAAAAGTAAATAAAAAGTTGATGAGAAATTATTGGTATCGTCGCTTGATGGCGCCACGACCTGGACCGTCGTTTTATAATTTATGTCTGCGATGGGTGATGTAAGGTAATCGATAGATATTCCTTAACAACCAGAGTTAAATACCCGGTGTACCACGTGTGAGTATGATCTAGTCTCTCAAATCTCAAAGTCCAAACCGCTACGTAAATAAGAATCAAATAAGAAATGTAACCTGAGAGCAATTTATTAAATTACGTACACTCATTCAACCTAAAAGTATGTAAAATATAATAACTTTTATTAACCTAACGCATGAAAAAACAATTAACAATAATTTTCTAGAAAATGTCAACCAAACGAGTTTGCATCGTAGTTGTTGGCGATGTTGGTCGCAGTCCACGGATGCAAAACCATGCAAAATCACTAGCAGATAACGGATTTATTGTGGATATAATCGGATATACAGAGAGTCAACCACGACAGGAATTATTAGATGACGACAAAATTAATTTCCACTACATGGAAGATGTCCCATCATTTACCGAATGTAAATAAATAATAAATATATTAAATAATTACTATTAAAATAACTCACCATGCTCTAGATGTTCCACGAATAATGGCGTATGGACTTAAAGTAATGTGGCAAGCATGTGCACTTTTATTTGCACTTATAGTTATTCAGAAACCTACTTCAATACTCGTTCAGGTTGGATTTAAAAATATACAATTTATACTTGATTACTTATTTATCTATTTATTTATTTAGAATCCACCTGCAGTTCCCGCAATGGCAATTTTATATGTCTTTAGTATGGTTCGCTCATGCCAAATTGTTGTTGATTGGCATAACTACGGACATAGTATTCTCAGTTTAAATTTAGGCAATGATCATGTGATTGTTAAATTCTACAAATGGTTTGAGATGTATTTTGGTAAAAAAGGAGATTCGCATTTGTGTGTATCTAAAGCCCTACAGAAAGATTTACAAGTCAATCATAATATAAAGTGAGTAATAATTAATTTCGAATAAATATTATTTATATAACCACATTTTTCAGAGCAATACATTTCCCAGACAGAGCACCCGTTCATTTTAAGTCAATTGATCTCCGAGCTAAACATGAATTGTTAGTCAAACTTTCTCGTGAATATCGATGTTTCGCTGGCGAGTAAGTTATATATTTGTATATATATATTATTTTAATTTAAAATGTATTTATTAATTATTAATTTTACTTTAGATCCGAATGTTCATCAGCATTTACAGAAGAAAGTACAGAAGGAATTATTTCGTTAAAACCAAATCGACCTATACTCCTGATCAGCAGCACCAGTTGGACAGAAGATGAAGATATTTCCTTATTATTTTCAGCTCTAGAAAGTAAATTTAATAAAAGAGTATTTAGAAATAATTACACACGATGTAAATTGATTTTATAGTGTACGATAACGCGCTTAAAGAAAACAAACAGAAATTGCCAAATGTGATTTGTGTCATAACCGGTTTGAAATAATTATTAGATTTTATAATTTTTTCAACTTAAATTTATGTTTTTTTATAGGAAAAGGTCCGTTGAAAGAACATTACGCAAAGGCAGTGAGTGTGATGAAATTTCAACACGTTAAAGTATGCCTACCATGGCTTTCTGCTGAGGATTATCCAACTTTATTGGCATCTGCCGATCTAGGAGTGTCGCTTCACACGTCTTCAAGTGGATTGGACTTACCTATGAAAGTAGTTGATATGTTCGGATGTGGATTACCTGTCTTAGCTTTAAACTTTAATTGGTATGATAATTAATTATACAAGTGTTAACAATTTTCTAACTTTTTTGTCGTTATTTAGTATCAGTGAGTTGGTTGAGCATGGAGTAAACGGTTATGTGTTCAATGATAAAGAAGAATTAAATCAGCAGCTTCAGGTAAAATAAGAAATAATAATTTTTTTTAAGGTAACTTAGAATGATGTATACTTTTTTTTAAAGGGTTTGTTTAAATCATTCCCAAAATGTCCAGATTTGGATCATTTTAGACATAGTTTAATGGCATTTCAAAAAGACCGTTGGGAATCAAAATGGGATGAAGATGTTAAACCAATTTTCCTACTAACAGAAAATTAAAATAAATATAAACATTTTTTTTCAATTATATGGCTGTGTTGACTATTAAGAATAATAATAATAATAATAATGTAAAATTTAATATTGTAAAACGTTTTTATCAAAATATTAATTATAAATCATTGATATTTAAGTTTTAGCAAAAATTAAAACCGTCACCTTATGTTTACATGTATATTATACAATGCCTTATTCGTACATAACAGTGAATTTAGCTATACAATTATATAAACCAACCCTGTCGTGTCCTTTAATTTGACAATTAAGATTTAAAAAATCTCACACTTTCACTGTTATGATGTTACATTAGTTGATATAATGTGTAATAAAATTTAGTTTATAGTAATTGTCAATTACCAAATACCAAAATATTACATTACATAATAAATAATTCTAAATATTAAACAATATGATAATTGTGAACCTTTTTAAAAATAATCTAAATACTAAAAATAAACAAAGAAATTGATATACATCTATTATATATCAGACATCAAGAGAAGAACTATTTGAGCAGATCCCACTTTTAAAATTAATTACAAAATTTGTTTTAATGAAGTTTTTAAACGATCGGTGAGCAAAATAATTAAAAATACTGTTATATGGATTAAGTAATACAAAATTGAGATAGATTTTGTATTACCGACTTTCCCTACTTGATTCGCCTTGTGTAATGCCACGATTTCGTTGCTCGATCATTATATATTGTTTTATTAATCTGGATATTTGGTGAGCCTAAAATTCAATTAAAGTAGTTATTATTCATGTTTTAAAACATGATTACGGTAGATAATGCGATGCTTACCTGTTCTGTCTGAATTCTGCTTATTTTTTGTACCATTAAATTACCAACTTTCATATCTAAGAACAGTGTACCATCCTCGGCTTTCACTTTTCTTGTAGAAATTACTTCAGAGAAGGGATAATGATAAATCGTTTCCTATTAATTAACACGTTAAGAGTATTAGGAATGATACTAAACAAACAAAATTAAATTTACAAAATCTTACATGTGTGTTTACATCTAAGAAATGGACGCCATTTCTATTTAGCGCCATTACAAAATCACTTTTTTCTCTATTATCCACCAGTTTCTAATTGAAATAAAAAATTTAAAAAAATGTTGAAAATAGGTTTTATTTTATAGAATGTAAGAAAGAATGTATTATTACCTTAACTGCGAAAAAGCCTGAACCAAACAATGGCCACTTTTGAAGAATTTCTAATAACTGAGCCTTAGCTTCAGATGGTTCATACATTTCGACATCTCTCCAATTGCTTTGAACCATATTAACCCATTGAGGTGGTTTGATATCACGTACATTTAGAGCTGGCTTTGGAAGAAGGTATTTAATTTCCTTAATATTTGGCACTGTTACCATTTTTGCTGCACGATGTAATAGCGCAGCTACCTTTGCTATGTCATACTACAAGAAATAAGAAATAATTTTTAAAATTTTCCTTCTATCAACAATAAATATAAACACATACCACCACATCGGTAGGGATCATTTCTCCTGGAGTTACAAGTAACATTCCTTCTAAATAATCAGGTGCAATTTGATTAAATACAACTTCAATGTAAAGTTCACTATCCAATCGCAGTGGACAGTACCATACGCTTCGGCAAAATATTAAATAAAATACTTGTTGATTTTTATGCAACTCTGTTGTCACATCTAGAATGTATTCTTCACGAGCTAAGGGCATAGTGAAGGTATCACCTTCAACTATGCAATATAAAGAAAATTCTTCCATTTCTTGCTGACTTCTGATGTTTAGATGTGAGCAAATTTCTTCAATTATATCAGCAACGACCTAAAGTTAATTAAAATTGAATATAATTTCAACTTATTTCATTCATTTCACTTACACTTGTTGATTTTGTATTGATAATTCTTTCAGTACCACCCGGTAACCTGTAAATCTGCCTTTTGGAATTACGTCCAGCCTAAATTTATACATGAATGAATTATTAAATGTTATTTTTGAATAAATATTGACGCAAAATGAAGTTTTTACTGTTATGGCTGTAATTTCTTCGATACTAGGCACGTTTTTCCTGCCGCCATATTTAAATGTTTTTCTTAGGTTCTGAAGGCAAACCATAGCTGTACCATGATATGCTCTTCTTTTATCATACGCAGCTGTCTCAAGATATTTATATAAATATGGTTTTAACAGGTCAGAGCAATCAAAATAAGCAGCAATAATGGAGAAAAGCCGCCATCCTTTTTGACAACTGTCTGGTTTAGGACTTTTGTTATTTGTTGTTTGTTTCATGATTTGACAGTACACTTCATCTCTTAGATGAGGATGATGGTGACAATTCTAAATAATCAGATTAAAAAATATTAATAAAATGTTGACATTAATTATAATATTAATTTACCATAAGAATTCCATAAACACATTCAACATCAGTTTTGTTTTTAGTCTGAGGATAATCTCCCATGTACTGCATAATTGCTGATATGAAATATAACAAGATTAAACAAATTGCAGTAATTAACTCCATAAAAGAAGCAATTTACTTACATATAAAACATTCTAGAGCTAATTTATTTAATTCAGAACTGTCTAATTTCAACAGAGATGCTTGAATTGGGGACTGAAAAAAAATAACATCCAAACATTAGCATAGAAATATTAAAATACAAAAGAAATTAAAATTTACAACTTACTTTTGTATATTTAACCATTTCCACTTGCTCTTTCCATGTCCAGTCACTATCTGCAAATACACAGAAATAATTAACTTTAAAATTACTAAATCCTTTTAACACATAAATTCCTTACAAATTTGTATTTGCATTTCATCAACTTCACAATAAACATTTTCAGGCTTGTCTAACTCTGTATAAAATTTATCTTCATAATATTTACCCCTATAATATTTACAACTAGAATATCCAACTTTAGAATACTCATGCTTGCTCTTATTCATGTTCCTAACATTAAATAAACTAAGTAGAGGAAATAATATCCTTAAAGTTCAGTTTGTAATTTTATTCGATCTTGTAACCTGAATTTGCCTGTTCCTTGAACTTAGCTTCAATGCCTTGGGCTGAGATTTAAGTGACAAGTCCAATTGACCCTAGTTATAGCTATAGCCATTAACCACTAGCTTTCAACTAAATTCAATTAAAAAGTCTAAGAGAAGTTTCAATTAAATCACTGTCAGTTGTTGAAAAGCCTTCATTTTTAAATTAATAGTAGAGTAATTTAAAAGAAAGACAGTAACCAATTGTGAATTTATAACCTAAATAGCTTGCTCCAATTCATGTCCTGTGACTTTGGGATCTTGAACTGACAAACTCATTAAAAGCAAAACACATTAATGTATACATGTGTATTCTATGCATTGTTAATCAAGGGATTTATGTATAACTTCATTCCTTTTACGTCCTGATAACCATGAAAAATACATAATTAAATATGCTCCTGATCCTAAAGTTAATCAAAATATGTTTAATTATAGAGGAAATTCAATTTTTAAAATAAAAAAAGTGAAATAGCATTGTTTATTTAGGTTGATGCTATCTCGTGCAAATAAAACTAATTTAGTTTTATTTGGTTTTAATTTCGAAACAAAAAAATCAATAATAAATTATGATTATTAATTGTAATTTAATAATTATAATTTAGATTTACCTAAACCCTCAATCTTAATTATTATTATTCATTCAATACTTAAAGAATTATTTAAATTTCAATATAATTTAAAAATTAAAAACAAAAAATTAATTAAAATTAAAAATGAAAAAAATCAAAACATACCTTTTCCTTTTTTGCCTTTCTTCTTACTCTTCAAACTTTCAATCATTTTAAGTGACCCTCTAATGGATCCATCAGCAGTTCTTAGCATTTCATACCTGCGAGAATCATATAAAAAATCTTCAAACTGAAGAAGACAGTAAACAACTTGATATTGTGGCCACACTACAGCCGCCATGTGTTTGCTGTTTATAGTCCAGTTTAAGTCAATGTCTCACAACTTAAAATTCGTGCAAAGTCATAAGGTGTACAAACTCATCCACACCCACCTACTTATTTCATGCTTCATGAAAATCTCAACTAATCTGTTTATTTAATCAGTTTTACAATTGAATGTCCAATCATAAATCTGAGATTGATGTTAATTAATAGTTTTTTATGTCCTGAAGTACAAACAAAAATAATTAAATGAAATTAAATGTCACTTACTTATCTAAGGACTGCCTAAAATTGAGAAGTGCGAATTGGAGCAAGGAATGTTTACCATCATTTTGTGGTGCTACAAAACTGGTATCACTTTTATCATCAGGAAAGTCATCGTGCTACAATTAAATAAAATGTAGAAGTTAGTTTGCATGAATTGAAGAAGGATTTGCTTCTCTATTTGCTTACCACCATTCGGCTTCTTTCAGACCAATTTGCTTCCCTATTTTCCCGATTTTCTCTACTTTCTCTAAACTCTACACTTTCTTTCTGTATATTAGTTGGACTTTCACGAATCGGTTCGGAATGCATTGTTGTTGTTGTTGTCGTTAATTGACGTTCAGTTGAAATTATTTTCTTGATTTTTATCTAGATACAATAGACATTTTTTAAATTAATAAAATACAGGAAATAAAAAAAATTTAAAAAGAATTGTAATGAGTTTTTTTTTTATTTACATATATATATAACAATGACATGTCTGTTACAAGTAAATAAAAAAACTCATTATAACATATCATTAACATATCATTTCAATTTTTTAAATTAAAAACCAAATCCAAGCTTATCATTAACTCCATTTTAATTTAAAATTTAATTAAATGTCGGTTGTTAGATTCAATTTTTTTTAAATATTAACATTAAATCAACCAAACTCTAATTATCAAGCAAACTAATCTTACGTCTTTCTTGACTGAAGTAACTGCTTCATTTCTTCCAAGTGGAACTACATATTCACACGGGAATATTCCATCACGATCATCCAAAATTCCGTACAACCAACCTGAATAGAATTCAACAAATGCTACATTACTAATGGAACAAGAAATAAGAAAACTAGCTCTTAAGAAATTCCCTTTTTTATTTGACTCAAATTAACTGAGCGTAGCCATTATCAGTAGTAGGACAAAAGAATAATCACACAACACTGATCTCAACTACCTTCTGTTTTCAAAACAACGCACTTGCATGACTGAACACAGTAATTAAAACACCGAAGCGAAGGTTAACAATTATTTTACAACCTTACACAAATATTAGTCATAGAAATTAGCCTACTCACCTTTGTCAAGGTATTGGTTTTTGTTCACTATTCGAATAATGTCCCCTTTTCTGAAACTCAGAAGAGTAGATTCTCGTGTGATATAATCAGCAACAGCTTGCACATATTCGGGGTTGCCAGAATCAGCTTCGAGTGCAAATTGATCAATTAAATTTCGAATTTGCAAAGCCTGTATGTATAAAAATATAAAAAATATTAATCATTAAATTAAAATTGAATTTAAAATATCAAAATCTCACTCTGTGTGTGTATAATACAATCCGTTGACCTGATCGAAGTAATAATTGTAAAGTACTGCCTCGTGGATTGCTAACTTCAGCAATATCATCAAATGTGAATTCTTCTAAAACTTCTAACCAATCGGTCGGTATGTCTCTATGTCGTCTTACTAACCGTACTCCTGAATGCGATACACCAAGCATTTCAACTTGAGGTACAGCTCGACCACCCTATAATGAATAAAATAATAAATTGCAAAACCAATAAATATTTTTAACCTATTGTTTACCGAAACAGGAAATAATCTCGAAAAATAAATGGCCGAATCTCGAGCTAAATCCACTATGTTTTTCTTAATGGCAGTTTTATGATGGGTTGAATGTAAATTATTTGGCGTAATTCCATATCCATCTGTAATATAAACACATAAAAATATTTTAGTATCAATTTACAAGTATCATTATAGAATTTTATGACTTACCTAATAATTGTTTCAATTTCTTTCTCTCGTCACGATTAAATCGAATACATGTATTTGAAAACACATCCTGTACAACTTGACAGAACACAAGATGAAATGCCAAAGGATTTGTCAGTTCCTCACTGGGTGTAAAAACCTGTTCAATTATAATAACAATACCAATAAAATTACACGTAAACATAGATAAAGTAGAAAAAGTAACCTCTTTTCGAATTCGAAGAGTCCAAGGCATTCTGGTATAAGTATTATACAAAGATTTATTCATTGGATAAAATCTTGTTTTCGAAGTTTGAACTGGAAATGAATCAACTTCATTTTGAACGAAATTCTTCGATCTATCACGAGTGTCACCTAAAAATATTTCAAATAAGTTTAACCTCATTTTTTTCCAATTTTATTTTTACACAAATTACCTCGGTAGCCTTCAATTTGAGCAAGTCTTTCACTTCTAGAAAAAGTTTCATTCCTGTTCTCAATTCTTTGTTGATTATACATCCGAGCTGATGGAGAAATGGGAGCAGGTGGAGATTTTGGTTCAGGTATTAATGATTGACCTCCGTCGTAATAACTGTTACTAACACCTAACAATGGTGGAGGTGCAGGAGGCATGTTAAAAGTTGGTGGAGCAACAGGAGGCGGTGGGGGTTGAGGTGACCGATTATGGAACACTGAACTCCGACTTTCCTTCTCCATCTTTATATATCAAAACAAATAATAAGTAAAATAAATTAAAAAAAATTATTTATGAATATTTTTTAATACTAACAGCAGATGATCGGTCATCATCAAATCCATTCGATCCATACATCCCTCCAAGTTGTTGTTGCAAAGCCAATTTCCGATTTTCTTCTAATTTTCTAACAGCAGTATGTTTTCCTCCATCATCTCTTGCTTGTGCTTTTAATTTACTCACAGCTGCATACACCCTTCGTGCATCATGGCTTGTGCTTGTAGATCTTACGCTATGATTTAGCGTTACTGCTTCTAACTTTGCTCTCATTTCTGAACTGATTTTCAATTTGCCAATACTTCCAACGGCCTGTTTCTGATCTCCACTTTCGAATGAATTATCGTGAGATCTTCTGCCATCACTACTTGAAAATTCATCTGGAGATGATAATTTCTTCTCTTTAGAGAAATCTCCAATATCGTCAGACGAGGAGGACAGTCGGCCGCCTTCGTCACTTCTTCTTTGATGTTGACGCAATTTGAATTCAAAATAACTTCCTGAATCATTTCCATCAGTTGGAGGCGGCCAACGCCATTTGCCGATTCGAACGGTCTTTGCCCTTCCATAGACATTTACAAATGGCCTGTTTGGTTCTGGTGGTTCCGGTGGAAGTGGGGGTGGTGGAGGTATGTTTCCGGAGGGAACAAACTTCATTTGATTTGTATCTGGAGACGTTTTTCTACTTCTTAATTCAGATAAAACTTCTCCATATGCAGCCTTAGTTGACTGTGGGCTCTTTCCCATTGGGAATTTACCAAAAGGAGGTGATGTCACTTGCCCAAATCTTGAAGGTGGTGAATGAAGACTTTCATTTGCTGATTTAGGTGGCAAAGGAGGTGGTGGAGATAATATGTGCATTTGGCCACTTTCGTTCCACTGTTTGTTGTGAGTATGAGTGTGACTGTGACTAACAGTTTGTGACGTAATTGCTGTTTTCGGATGACCGGGAGACGTTTCTTGCTTCATGGTTTGAAAACAAGAGAAATTTCAGAATTAGAAACATTTCATTATGAAATAGCAAATTTTAAAATAACTTACAAGAGTTTCAGATTGTTGAAGTAACTGCTGCAGAGCTTGATTTTGTTGCATTAAATGTTGTTGCATTTGCAAATTCTGTTGTACTGCTGATGCTAAAAATGCTCGTTGTTGCATTTGCTGTAAATTAATTATACAACATTTATATTACAACAATATTAACTTAACAAATCAAACTTACAGCATTAATTTGTAATGCTTGTTGTTGCTGCTGTTGCAGCATGTGTTGCTGTAATGCAATTTGATTCGGATCCATAATCCCAGTAGCAGCAGGATTCCACATTGGTAAATTAAACCCTAATCACAATAAAAACAATTTACAAACTGAATTCACATAAAATGAATAGTGCGCATAACCCAATCAAACACATGCTTTTAAAACCAAATAAAAATTATATTTTTTGTAACTAATCTTAAGTGATTGATATTAGTAAGTGCAAGCCTGAATTCCAACAACAAATTCATCCAATCATACAAACAAATCACCAAGTGTGCCCATTAACTTTCTATAGCTGCCTACCTGATGCATTGTACAATGGCACATAAGCAAACATTAATGGAGTAGAACCTGAAGGCTTTTCACTCAGGCCTGCATTAGAAATAATAAAACTATCGACCTTACTTTTCCACATTTTTCAAATTCAAAACATTTTTCAACTATTAAAAAAATACATAATAAGAATATTGCAAATTATAAACCTTACCTCCTAATGTATACAACGGCAATGTTGTATTAACCGGCGACATCATTGGTAAACCACCAACTAAAGGTGATGCACCGGCTAAACCTGGTGCTAGAACTTGTTGTGGTGATAATAACCCAGGTACAGGTGATTGAAGACCACCCAGCATCATATTAAAGGGATTGGCAGTTGCTGTTGCACCTTGGGAATCCATTCCCCCCGCTCCTTCACCACCGCCTTTCAGACGCAGTGAGAGTTGTTCAACATTGCTTAAGTCATCCAAATTGTAATCAACTGTGATGGGATTAAACAAATCTTCAATAAACGAATCCAAGTTGCAATTAAACTGTTTGGGTTCATCATCCCCTCCTTTAATAGATGCAGCTAACGAACGAGCATCGCTTAATTCATCTAAATTGCCGTCCAATACTGGATTAAAAAGATCATCAAGATATTGATCTAAATCAGACGTATGAGATGGAACTCGAACTTGGCGCACGTGAGATGCTAATGATGGTGCTAATGAGGGTGCTTCTGAGGTATCAGAAAGAGCTGAACTCTTTGGGCCCTCCCTGATTTCTAAGTATCCTTTTGTTGAGTGTGAATAAGAGCTGGATGATTGCGTCTTTTTTGATGACTTGATGAATCGATTTGAGGTACTTCGATTATATTTTTCTTGATCTTGATCGATACTGGCATCGGGAAATTCAAATTCTGGAAAATCTATGCTGCCGTTTGTGTTTCTCATTTGTGGGGAGTTTCGTTCCCCGTCTTTGCTGTGTCCATTTAAGTGTACACTATTCACGTCAAAATCATCTGATGATTTTTTAGGAACGGGTTTGTCATCATCTGGTTGAAAATAACGCCCGTTTAATGCGGACTGAGCTAATCCCCAGCTTGGTGGTTCTTGCCAGTTTTTGTTGCCGTCTTTATTTGTGTGTTGTTCTCTGCGGTGAAGATCAGTTTGCACAAAGAAGTTTTGATTAACAACTTGTTGTTCTGTTAAGTTTTCAACTGAACGATACCGTTCGTTCAGTCGACTCTTTGAGAGTCCCAGATGCTCTAAACTTGGAGCACGAGCGTTTCCTTCAAAGTAACGTCCGTTCAAAGCACTGGATGGACTTAGAGCGTTTGAAACTTTTTCTTTAGGTCCTAGTTGAGATGGAGATCTCGAATCTTCTAATATCATTTCATGAGCTAAATTTATTAAAATTAATTAAAAAATATAAAAACAGGGTAATAAAATATATTTTTTTAGCTAACTTACATCTGCTTCTATACATTTGTCCAAATTTTCTGGGTGATTCAACTGGCATTTGAAAATTAACATCAACTTCAAGAGATCTTGAGAAATCTTTTGAAGTAGTAGCACTAAAGATTTTTATTTCAATTACAAAATTATATTCTGAATTATAATTAATAAACTAAACATACGTTAATAATGAATTTGGTTTTTGCCTCTCAGAATTTGGATCACGAGAATTAAGGAAAGGTGAATTACAAACTGGAAATGCAGGAGGAATTTCCTTTTCACTAACAGCATCCAAAACATAATCATAACCATTCAATTCTGTACTGCCATTTGCATTGAATAAACTAACAGTCCAACCCCAGCATTCGTTAATTCCTCTGTAAACATTATATATACATTAATTAAAAAATTAAAGCTTCTACATTATCTCATTTTACCTCTCCTTTAAAAGAACTGAACAAAATTCTTCAGCAACTGTCCATGACTCCACTGGCCCATACATCATTTCATCTGTAGTATTGAATCATCAATTATTATTAATTATTAACAATTTGAAAACTTATATATTAATTATTACCATCAACAAATACAACTTCTAATGCCATGTTACAATGTTTACGATTAGTTTTCCATTCAAGACTGCAGGGAGGAAACATGCGAACTAAATACGAATCAACTCTTTCACTTTGGAGCAATTTATTTTGACAAGTCGCTTTATAGCCATTAAAAGCTTGATCAGATACGTATCTATATATCAAACAACAAATAAATAACCATGCAGTGTAAACTAAATTATAACTTACTTGATGAGATATTTATAAAGGGTTTTACTAGGTGGAAAACAGGACATGCAATTTGCCATTAATAACCAGCCTCGTTCAGTGCTTACTTCGCTTTCATTTTTCCATGTTTGATTTGCTAACTGACATAGAATTTCATCGCGTAAACTTTCATTTGTTAAACCCTAGAAATGTTTGCTTCAATCAAGTATTATATTTCAAATGTATTATATTGATTTAACATACTTTCTGCACAATGTAGTTGCCTAAAGCTGATTCTCTTTTACCACCTAAATTGTGATCGCTCATAAAACGTAAAATGAGTTTAAAAATTGCCAATGATTCGTGATAATCACTGTCCTTTAATTTAGCCAAAAATGGCACTTTAATTGGTTCTTTTCTAGCACCAAGATTGTGACTCTGTAGGATATTGTAAATTAGTTCTTACTTTCTATATGTTTGTAATAAAAAAAAAGTAAATACCTTAAAATAAATATTGACAAATTTTGAAAATGGAAAGTAATCTATATCTGCAGGAAGACGGTAATGATCCTCTATAAACGGGACCTGCCCAACCACTTTGATTATATTGCGATCACTAAAAGTAACTTGCCAATCTGTGTAAGGTGACAAATTAAGTTATACATTATAAACAAGTAATCTAAGTTATTTTTATCATAAATTACCTTCTAATTTACTAAATATAAAAGCAAGTTCAGCAGGAATTTCTAAGTAATTAATTCCAGTTGCAGCAGCTCTAGCAGATTTTTCCTTAAAAATAATCATCAAATAATTTTTATTTCTACAAGTATATTAAAAACTGTTTTTAATCTTTACCATTTCACTTTTCTGTGCCTTTATTTTAGCCACTTCTCGTGCTCTTGCTTCAGCTGCTTCTTGACGTTTCATTTCTTCTTTTAATTCCTTATACCTTTCTTTTTGTCTCGCCATTCTATAAGTAGCTTGTGCTCGAATTATGCCTTTTCTGATTTTATGATATTTTTGTCTAATTAAAAATCCCCTAATTCGTGCTTGAATTTTTGTTGTGTTTTTCCTCATGGATAAAAACTTTTTCCTAGCTACTCTTCCACGAATACATTTTTGAAGAATAATTGCAGCAGCGTTGAGAAGATTATACCGTTCCTGTTCCAACATTTGCTCCATAGTTTCACGTAAAAACGCCTAAATTAAATAAACAAAATCAACTTTTTTAAGATAAACATTTAAATAATAACTATACTTTAGTTGTGCCTAATTGATAATGATCTCTTCCACAAGGATCACGATCTAAAATGACTTTACAAATCTCTCTAGCTGGAACACCTTTAGGAATTTTATCACGTACTAAGCATCGATATCTAATAAACAGAAACGAAAATAAATTATAATAGTAATTAATATTTCATGCAAATGACACAATTTCATTATTCTTAATTGTTTATGGGAAAAAATATTGTTACACTCAAGTTGACGGTTCTGCTTGACCAAGCTTAACACATCATTCCACTCAATTTATGTCATTACACTTGACTGCTTTTACTCGCACCTTTCGCAAAATTGTTGGAATTTCATTCGAACTGGATAACCCATTTTTCGAATTTTAATCGTTTCCAACATTCCAGTGTATCTCAGTTGCTCTAAAACTATTGCCATGTCAAAATTCATTGGTGCTTTTTCGTTGTTTGGTTTGATGCATCTGACAAACCAAGGATTACACCTGAACAAATAAATTAATTTGTTTTATTGTTATAAACATTTAATTAATTAAAATATTAAATACAATTAAGTACCTTGTCATATTTTCAACTAAAGCAAGTAAGGAATCGTTAAATCGAGCAGCCACAGTAGGTGTTCGAGGTTTCATTGTGACAAAACGACCATTAGTTCTATTAACAGTTTTAGTTGCTTCTCCAGTGTTTCGCAGATCCATAAACATCTTTGATATCATCTTGAAATAAACAAAATTTAATTTCAAATAAATAATTTTATTTCTTAAAATAATATCAATTACTTGAAGTTTGCTACTGATCAGTAATTCCACAACATCAGATCTTAAAGTGTCGCGATTTTTATCCAAAAATCCTTCAACTGAATACCAAACTTGGCCGGCGTAATGTGTAACTCCAAATTCCATCGATGACATTCTTGGCCGACTGTAGAGTTCATTCAGTGCATGATTGTAATGGCATTTTTCCAAAAATGACATATCAGTAGCCTGCCAAAATTAAATGTATTCAATTTTTTTCCTTTTTTTGTCGTAGAATATAAATATACACCTTTGGAAAATTGCTTTCATCATCCAATAAATGTAAAATTCCAACGGGCTTTTTTGAGATGAGATTGATGACCGGTTGATTATCTTGAAATGCAATCGTTTGCCATTCTATTTTCTCTTTAGCGTACTCTTGTTGTTCAAGTTTAAAAATATGCTTATTAAAATAAAACTGAAGTGTTTCATTAGCATAATTAATGCATAGTTGTTCGAAACTATTTTCCTGAAAATCCTACAAATAAAAATAATAATTTATATTTTGTTATTTCATATAACAAAATTATTTATAAAAAGTTACTTCAAATCCAAAAATATCAAGAATAGCTATGGAAGTTTTCTTGGATCCTTTACAAATAATGCTATTAATTCGTTGAACCAACCAAGAGAATAATCGAGAATAAAGTGCTTTAGAAATAGCATCTCTGGCATCAAGAGCTTGATCGAGATTCAAAGGAGTCATAAGTTTTTCATTACGTGCTTCCTACATAAAAAACAACAGCATCTTTAATAATTAAACTCACAACTATACATCACATTTTTAAGGTAACCAACTGTTGTTTTTGTTGTCAATGCCTGCACTATTCCATCAGGGCTTAGTTGCAGTAAGTGTGAAGACCATTTAATCTCAGCATCACTACCAATTTCTACACCTTCTTGGCCATGTTTTAACTAAAGAAGAAAATAGTTTAATTAAATATGTTTTAATGTTTATGTTTAAATTAATTTTTTACTGGTTTTCTATGAAAATAAATATTTCCCAAATGAAGAACAGATGATAAAATTCTAAAAATTGTTTCTTGCTCATCTAGCGTAAAACCTAAAACCTGTACAGCAGACAAAAGAGCTTGGAAATCTTCACCGTCATCTTTACATGGAATTTCACAACTTCCTCCCTAAAATTTAAATATAAATTTAAAAAATATACAATTTAAGTAATCAATCAATTTTTAATTTACTTGATTCAGATAGAAATATTTGTCAGCAGAAGTTAAACCATATTTTTCTTTTTCTTCTTCATTTAAACCAGCTAAGATTTCATAAAAAACATGATAATTTCTCTCTTCTGGTGCTTGAGTTACAATTCTAGATTTTTCTAACAAATATTCTGTTGTATTAGCCCCGGTTATAACGCCACTACATTAAATCAACAAGTAAAAATTATCACATCAAAAACTTATTAATAAATAAAAATGAGTACTTCAACTTACTTTTTAAAATGCACTTCTAAATATTTGCCAAATCTACTAGAATTATCATTTCTAACAGTTTTAGCATTTCCAAAAGCTTCTAAAAGAGGACTTGCTTCTAAAATTTGTTCGGTAATAAGATTACTAGATGACTTGTTTACAGCTGCTAGATATTGCATTATCAGTTTGGTACTCTCAGTTTTACCAGCACCACTTTCCCCACTGAAATTACATTGAAGTTAATATAAAAATACAATAAAAACATAATAAACAAAAACCTTGTACCTAATGACTACAACTTGACTTTCTCTATCTTTACTCATTCTCGCATATGCTGAACTTCCAATAGCAAACAAATGTCTAAGAATATAAAATATAATCAGTTAGAATCATAAACATTTGTATCTTTTAACTTACGGTGGTAAAGTGCCTAAAATTTGCCCTTCATACTTCTTTACCATATCCAATCCATAAATGTCAAACATTTTGTATGGATTTACAGCTACCAAAATACTTCCAGTGTATGTCTGATAGGATTACAAGCTAATTAGTTGTCAATTCTACTGTATAATAAATCAAACACTTACATAAATCAACTGTTTATCATATCTTACTCTCAAATTCCACAAGAGGGATGCTTCATTTAAATCACTAAGAGAAAAAAAGTTCTATCTTAATTAAAGTTCCTAAATTACAGATCATGATTAAAAATTATCATTGTATATCTCTATTAAATGAAATCACAAGGACATGTGTCCGGTTTTCTGTCTCTGTAAACAAGGCTACAAGAAAGTTTTTCACCCAAACTGGCCTTGAATATAAACATTCTATTATTAAGGTCAATGGCTTGCAGTTGAATTGTAAGCACAGGAGTCATTCAACATAAGTTTAAGACAACTTTTTGTTGATAACTACATACTCCTATCATTTTATCAACTCAATTCAATCCAAACGTACTTTAAATGTATCATATCATCTTCTCCGGAAACACCAAGTTCTTGTCTTCGTTTTACACTTGCCACGTTATTCATAGTAAAAACTTGAGACTATGTAAATAAAATAGAATCAATCATAAAATTTTACCGATATTTATGTAGATCATATGTACCTTTCCTCCTATTATAGCTTGGACAGTTATCACTTGCCCTGCTCTGTGATATTCAACAACTTCTCCAGGTAAAGCATATCCAAAACCAGGATCAAACCAAATAAAATCTCCCTGGAAATAAAACAAAATAATTAATTAATTGAGTAATCAAATAAAAATATTTTTTTAAAAATATATTTTATACTTTTTATATCATAAAAATCAAGACCTAACTATTTAAATGCACTAACTCATTTTTTTCTTGCTAATTAATCATAATAGCTGCCAATCAGGCATACTCACAATTTTCAACATTAAACATAGAATTAACCTTGAGTGTATTTCTAACCATTTAACCACATCCTTTCTTTAGTCAGCAATTTGCTGAACATTGAACTCGGGCATGCCTTGCCCTAAGAGAAGAAAAAGATTTTTTTTTCATGCAAAGCCTCAGGTAACTCTCTCTTCATGTATATGTTTCAAGGAACTTGTCTCTCCTCTAAAACAAACACTCCTCCCAACTGTAAAACTCAACTGGTAGTATAATACAATTGACATTCTTCAATCTCCAATTTCCCACATGTCAAGTATACGCCTACACTTCATTTCTTTCACACAAACCTATATAACAACTTACATACAGGTCGTACAGGTTAAGGCAAACTCATTAAAAAATACCAGACTTAATTCCAAGAAAAAAATAAAAATAAATAAGAAAAAAGTCACAACATAACACAATAAGAAATTAATGCAACTGATTAAAATCTACAAGTAATAACAAACAGGGTTTCTTATTTTTGGCCTTTATGAATTTATATCATCACTTCCTTGTTTTATTATGCTGGAATTTCCACATTCCAATACGACTAGGTCGCTACCTGAGAAATTCAACACGTGACCTCAAAGTTTACTATATTCAAGACTCATGATTACTTTCCAAACCCTTTTCTATAAAAAAAATCAACTTTTCAGTTTTCTAAATGGATAGATATTAAATACCAACACAAACAAACCCTATATTTTGACGGAATAAAAATGCCAAGGTAAAATTCTTATGACCTATCATCTTTTGCCCATTAAACTGCCTTATAACTCTTATCATTCACTTCTTTGTATGTAGATTTAACCTTGCCATGAACTGAATAAGTTGTATTGAAGACACAATAAGCATTTTTGCCTTTTCTATACATACCACATATATATCTGTGTATGTATATAAATAAAAACACATTCAACTCCACCTATTAAAGTCGCACACCCATACAATAAACAATGGTAGGTTGCTAGGTCACAGGACATGAAAGAATCAATATTCCAGTTCAAAACAAAAATAATAATCTAATTTATACAATAAGAAACAGTGCATCAACAACCATCTTCCATAATTCCCCTCTAGGCCCTCTGAAAACTAGACTAGTAATCTTCTCAAATTAGAAATAAAATTTACGTAAATAACTATAATTGAACCAGTGTTTTAAGGAAAATGAGGGTGGAACACTTCCCACATTATAATTTTAAGTTTTAACACAGGAAAAAGAGAATTAGGAGTGGTTTTATTCATAACTCATCACTTTGCATCCATATGATATCCAAAAATAGAAATATCAACTCACCAATTGCACATTCTTGCAAGATCCGATTTTTTTAACATTTGAATAAGGACATAGACGTAATCCACAATTAAGTCCAAACCGCTTTAAACCATTACTGGCCCTTCGTTTTATCTTAGGCACCTTCATTATTTATGTTTTCTGAACAATTTACGAGCATAAATTGCACAAAACGTTAATAATGTGTCTTCTTTTTCTTCACCCTTGATGGATAATCCATGAAGAGAGTTGGATTCAGCACAATTTTTCACATTTCCGGGTTGGGAGATGAGAGGTGTGTCAAGGCAAACTAATGTCCTTGTAGTGTTTAAACGATGAGTGGTAATGATTTTTTAAAGGGTTAAAATATTTAAGGTATAGATTGTAACAAGTAGCCTGTGGCTAATGCAAACTGTAAATTGCAAACTAATTGTGGACTCAGACACTTGACTCGAAAATCAGGTTAAGACTGTCAAGAATGTAAAAATGGATGCATGAATTAAAAGCGTCATAGCCGTAACGTATTCATAGTGTTATTTTGGTGAGATTTAGTTACAGTAACATGAACACAAGTCGGAATTTTTTATTTTACTTCACTTTTACAATTATATCGCATTTTGAATCTGCAATGTCAAGATCTAAAGTGCATGCCGTTTGTTCTTTTGAATTTTTGTTTTTCTTTTTTTTGGTGAAGTTTCTCATGTTGTTTGATGTTTTTTTTTGTTTTAATGGTGTGTAAAGGGTGAAAAAGGCATTTTATACCAAAGGCATTTGTTTAGGCAAGTGTAACCAAGTTTCAGCTCATTGACTTAAGATTATGTGATCATTCACTCAACTGATTGAAATCAATTCATTGGACTTGTCACCAGATGGTGATAAATTGCTGTTAGGCTTAAAAGGTAACTGTCCATTTTTATGGGCTATGGTATTTAGGATACAAGGAAGTCTTCAATACCTTCCTTAATTTTTTTAAAATTATTGTAAAATAAGTGCCTATTAATAGGAATATATTAAAATAAATTAGAATTTCTTACTGTGTTTTATTTATTTTTATTTTTTAGATATTAAAATTTCCTTAATGAACAATAGACAGATCTGAGTACAATTTTTTTCAGGTTTTAGGATGATTTAATCAAAGTTCCTTATGAGATGCATTTTATTATATAAAAAAGTGGTTACGATTCACTTTCCTTTTTATTATGATAATGTAATTGAAATATTATATTTTCTTCCTTATTAAAACACTTTGTTATTAAATTTTCATCAAAACCTTAACTGGAAATATAAACAAAAAAATGTCAAAGGGTTACAATAGGATGTTAGCCCAGCCCTAACCTAAAAACTTAACTCAAGATATGCATAAAATAAAATCATTATACACTTATAAACTGAGAATGCAAATGTAAATAAATATCATGAAATCATAGCCAAAAAAATAAGAATTCAAATATAAACCTGAGTTTAAACTTGACACTGATGATGTAACGCAATGAATATTTTGGTCATGGCTATTTATACACTAATTTGCACTTTTCTTTGCTTTTTATCTTTTTATACTTTTCTAATGACGTAATACATCAATGTTCATATGTGAAAATTTGAAACATGAAATCTCACCTTTTGGAATTCTTCCATGTTGTGATTTTTAGATAATAATTCTGTTGTGGCACAAAGTTCAGTTTACAAATCCTATGGTGGCCTTGGAGGTTTTAACTTATTTTTTTATCTGCCTTGCCACATCCTTGTTTTTACCACTGAAAAAAAGGGAAAAAAATTGTAATTATATTTAATAAACTACGACCTGCAATCGTGAGGTTAATTTGTTACATTAAAATACATCTAAAACCTAAAATATTAAATGTATGTAATAAACAGATGGTTATTACAATTTTACTGCGACACACGTAGTAATCATCTTGGTTTAATTAGGCCTATTTGCTGGTTTCGGTTCTAACTTCTGACTGGATTTATTTAGAGTATGCGTGTTTTTACTTTTAGAATTAGAATAGTAATGGAAAATTGCTTTATCTTTATTGTGTAGGAAGTAAAGCAGTCAAAATACTCCTCCTTCTTCACACATTATGGGATGAGATGTAGGCAAAGAGGAAGGAGAACAAATACATACTAAGTCAAGTGACTGTCAACAACGATTATATTTGCAGGGAATTTTTATGTTCTAGTTTACAGATAGATTTAACAAAAGTGTATCACATTAATTCCAATCTTGAATAAACAATAATAATATCCACAAACTGCTTGTTTTTAATTAAGTCACGATAACGACATGAGTTGTTTTCAAATTCTCTTATTAATAAATGTAAATAATGTAATACTAACATTAATAACATAATAACAAAGTTCTAAAACCAATTGCGAATTTATTTATAGTCTGGGTTTGGTCTCAATCTGAGATGTTGAAATTTTTCTCAGATTATTTTAAATAATTTCTTTTGATTTTTTTTGTATTTTTTTTGGGTTTTTTTAATTTTCTTTTGAAAATTATTCTTTTCATCCGATAATTTGAAGTTGATCGTGTGTTGATTTCTTATGAGTATTCAATATGATTTGACAGTGTGAGTAAGCACACACTTTTCTATTCCCATGGGGTTCATTGACTGTTAAAACTGAAACTGAAATAAGGACTTCAGACAGGAAATACGAAGAATCAGTTCCTTTATTTTTATGTACTTAAAAATTAAGAAAAAAAAATTCCAGTTTTATTTCCAACCTTAATGTCCAATCATCTTTTGATATCAGATTAATTTACAACATTTTTTTTTCCCTCCTAGCATAACTAATGACATGATGGACAGCTAAATGCATGAAAAAAATTTCAGCAACTCATACATATCTGTAACATTGAACTTGAGTTTTAAATGGGGTCTTAGCATCCATTGAAACCCATGTAAGTAACCAACCAAAACCCTCACAAAAAAACTTTAAAAAAAACTTTAAAAATCTGTTCAATTATAATTTTTACAAATTCGCATGTTCGGTCGTTTTAATTAGCAACATTTTCCCTCATTTCAATGCTCATGCTTGAGAATAAAGAACCCTAAAGGCTTTTACCTGTGGAATGTCCACTCCACTTATGTCATTAGGCTTAAAATACTAAGTGCCAAGGTGGCTAAGACGTCATCAACAAACAAGTTGAAAGTAAACACCACTAGAAAATCAAAGCTGTTTCATTTCTTAATTCACCTCGTCTTATAATCATAACTTTTACTAAATAAAATTATAAGTAAATTTTACTACTTTGAAAAGAGTTTATCAACTTAATTTGTGAATGAAGGCAACTTGGGCTTGGCCAAAGACGCGATCCACTAATTGGCGAATAGTTTTCTAAGAAATCAAACTATTGCAAAAGTTGAAAAGTTAAAAACTCACCTGCTCCGAAAGGTGTATACCTCCCCCGCTTCATTTTGCACAAAAATATCCTTAGTTTGATAATCGTAACCAGTAGAAACGAGCTAGCGAGTCGCGTGATTGAGCCACCACCTTGCCTCGAGAATGCCCACCTGTGCAAACCAAATCCAGGTATTTCTACCAGTCAAGACGTAAGCCGATTCATTACTCTCTCCTGGTACTTTAATAGTTTCTTAGTCATTCTTGATGCAACAAACTGAGCACTATGCCGTTTATCGTGTTAAAAGTTGATTATGTTTTAGTAAAAATTAATTTATCTAATAAAATTTATCGAGATGATCTAATTTTTAAAAAATTCTATTTATATTTATACTTCAAAATAATGTTTTTTAAAGATTTTTCCATAATCTTGTGTTTACAAACAAGACAGACATCACTGATCGATTATAATACGATTGCAAAATGAATATTAACATAAACAAGAAAAAATAAAAACAAAAAACTATACTTTTTAATTTTATGAAAAAATTTACAAGCTTTTGTTTCTGAAAATTTCAATTAATTGTTACTGTAGAAAGAAAAAATTAGAAAAAAACGAAAACCATATAAAATGGCAAAACAACACCAATATTTCATTAAGTAACAAATTACTTGCTTTAAATCTAAGGTCATCACGTTATTTTCTATCAATATCAACAATATGTTTCTTGGTAAATATTTTAAAATAAAATGAAAGAAAAAGTCAACAACATTTTTCATAACAGAATAAAAAATATAAATCAAACTTTCTTTTGTAATGTTAATTCAGATAAACTGGACAGAACATCTTGAATTGTATTTTCACCCTGAAATGTAATAATAATAAAAACCATAAAATAAAATAAAATTGTAAATCAATAAAATCAACCCTCTTATTCCTATAAATAATACCTCATCTTTTGACTGTTTTAGATTCAATCGGTTTGAAAAACCACTAATTAAATCTGCTTCAGCTTTTTCGTGACAGTGTTTAAAAATAACGTCGAGAATCTTCAAAGATTCTTCAATTTCAGTCCTCGAAAAATTATTTTCACAAATTGTAGGATTTGATTCTTTCAAAAAACCGAGCATTCGCGTTTGAGCTATTCGAAGAAGTTTGCAGCCCGATTCATCCACTTTGTGTAAATTCGCAGCTAAAAACACCCAATAAATTTCATTAATATTATCTATTAAACACATAACAATGTAAATATATAATACCAGTCGCTCTTAACAACTGAAGAATCACTTTAAAATGATTCGTATATGCTGCAACATGCAAAGCTGTATTGCCAACAGCATCTTTTTGATTCGGATCTGCACCACCTTCAAGCAACAACACAACTGCAATCAAATAACAAAAAATAAATCTTAATATATTTATTTCAAATATAAATCTTTTTTAATTAATATACCTATATCTAAATAACCTTTACACGCAGCTATATGCAAAGCAGTACGTCGTTTATCGTCAGCTGATCGTGGATTAACACCCGCTCTTAGAAGCCTTTTCACTAAAATAAAAAAGTTAAATGTTTATAAAATCCGAAATAAATTACATTCAACGTACCAGCTTCTACATGATTCAAACTGGCAGCCAATCTCAGTCGTTTTTCAGCTTGAATGGAATTTAGAATATAAAAATATGTGTATTCTGTAATCTCGTATTGAAATAATTAAATTACCTAAAATGTTGGAAATTTCGTGTTTCTTCGTATGAAATCTTAGAATTTGATACCTCTTTTTACAAACTTGCCGTAAACTAAGTTTATTCTGATGTTCTTCACCAAGATAAGCATAATATGAATACGGATGTTCACTAACTGTGAAAATATTCGACTTTCCAAATGCTGGAGATGGTTCTAACAGACATGTTTTAGAGAACCATATCGGCTCTCCAAAAACCGTGTGGATTTGAGTAAAAGGCTAAAGAAATAAGAGAATATATACAAGCATTAAATATATATATTCAAATCTTAAATATGGAATACCGCAAAAATAGTATCCTGTTCTTTTTCAGGAGAAGGGATTTGTGGTTGGGGTTGAATTTCAGACATTGCATCTTTGCTATCCTCGCTCGTCTTCGAGTTTTCCGAGGTGAAATTGCTATCACTGCTTTCATTTTCAGTATCCACACCTGAATCAATCGATGCCATTCATTTAACCAAGAGTGAAATGTCGTTTAAATGCAGAAATTGGGCAGTAAACAGGCGCACACACAATGTTATTTTGACAGAAACAACAATTATCCCTCTGGCGGGAGAAAAAGAAAGCAAGATGGACACCACCATCTGTTATCAATCAGCAGATTGGTGAAAAAACATCCTTGTTTACTCAAAATATGTTTGCTTGCCGATAAAACAATGGCTGAACCTGCAATTGAAATCTTAACTCAGTACAGGAATATATCAAACAAATTAAAAAAGTAAGTATATATTTCTATTTACATCAAATCAATGAATTTTCTAATATCTTTAATGATGTAATAATTTCAGACGTTTGCTGCGGAAACCAAACGTAGCAGAAGCTTGTGAGCAATTTAGTAAATTAGCTAAAGATTTACAAAGACAAGAATGCCCTCATTATGCCGGATTTTGCTGCTTAGCTTTAGCTAGGTATAATAATATTAAGAGCATTTTAATATAAATAAACTAAATTTATTTATTTAGATGCGAGCAAACCTTAGGAAATCCTGCTGGTGAAACTCAAGCTTTAGTGCATGGAGCTAGACTGTTTTTAGATGCTGAGAAACAGAGTAGAGATCTGAATTGTCCCAGTCTAGAAGATCATTTAAATGCTGCAATAAATTGCTACAGTCATGCAATTCGGTATTGTAGATTGGTTGTTTTGAAATTCAATTTATTTGATTTCTTGAATTAATAGGATTCATATGGAACAAAAACATTATGGATTAGCAGCATCTTTATGTTTGGAGTTGGGTGATACTTTAAAAAAATGGGGAAAATCTTTAGAAGCCATTCCTCATTATCAAAGAGCAGCTGATTTGCAAAGCCAAGTATTGATGTTGATTTAATAAATTTAGAACCTTGTTAAAACATTTTTTTTATTATATACAGAATCCATTGGATTATTTGAATGCTCTAGATTTAGTAGCAATCTGCAAAGTTGAAATCGGAGATTATGATAGCGCTCTAAATTTATATACCGAAATGATGATGATTGTGGAGGAGAAAGGAATAGGTCCACTTGGTAAACCAGGCGGTGCTTTTCAAGATATTCTTGCTAAGTGTGAAATTATGCGAGTACTCTTGCTACTTTTACTTCAACCAAATCCTCAAAAATTAAGAACAGAACATGCACAGTTGTTGGAGAAATACGCATGGGAATCAACAGAATCCGAGACCATGGGTAAATTTAGAAATATTTAGTTTCTTCTAAATATATTTTTCAAAACATATTATTTTCAGTTAATTATTTAAGTGAAGATTGTTTCCTTCTATTCCAATCAGTTGTGGTAAGTTAAAATTACGAAAACCAAACAAACAATTTTATTTTAAAATATTTTTCTTAATTTACAGATGGCTTGCCAATCTCATGATTTAGAAGTTATAAAATCTCTACAGGTTGATTTATGGTAACACATTCGATGAATATTAAAAGTAAGCAACCATTAAATGATTACTTTTTAATACTAGGCCGCTATTATCTGTCGAACAAAACAACTTGCTTCAGAAAGTCGTTCGACAAATCAGTAAAAAACCAACCTAAAAAAATCAATTACGGTAATCAATAATAGGAACAATGTACAAAACATACACTGTAACTTGTAAAAATAAAATTCTTGCTTATTTTACTCTTTCTTTTTTTCATCACTTGCTGATCTCTTAGTTAAAGATTTTCTAATAAAAGAAATCGATCTACCCAAAACGTAGAAAAAAACTATCAAAAGATGACCAAAAAAGTACAAAGATTTCCAGTATTCCAGTGTATCACCAGAATGAACGAGGAAAAAACCCATTCCCATGTACGCGTACATGTTTGTCTTAAAAAACCAAGACAATAAATCGTAAATAAATTTGCTCGTTGAATTCAAATGTTTTCGAACTGCTGATTCCATCGATGCTTCAGCGAGGAAAACAAATGGGACCGTTAATAAACCCAAATAATATCCACTATAAACACCGTGCCAAAATGCACTGGTCAACATTGTAAGTGCAACTCTGGAAAATAAATCGCGTTACAAACCATAAATAAACAATTTACCAAATTTTAAATTACAAACCTAAAAACTTTAACTCTCTTGTAAACAAACATGGCTAACCAATATTGTACTGATCTGTTCCAAGTCCTCATTGCAAGTCTTACTGAAGTTGTAACTTCAGCTCCGTATTCATCAATATTGTGAATCGTTTCACAAGAATACTCTTCTTTTTTCAACGATTCATCATCTTTGGTATCCCTAAATCATTAGAAATTAAATTTAATCTGAAGATTTAAACATATGCAGTGAACATATCCTTACAACTTTAATAAAGCTTCGTAATCGGTCGGTCCTTGGCCAACGTTTGGTTTAGTGATCGATGGATAAATACCGAGACCGTTAGCGATACATCCACATTCTGATAACACAAAAGCAATAAAAAGCCTCATGCGAAAATTAAAGAAAAGTGGTATTTGGTAAAACCAGCGATAAATAGCAGAGTCTGAATAAATTTCTTTTCGTGCATACTGAAAAAAATTTATCTGTTAATATAGTAAATTTTTAATTAATTTTTTTTCTTCTAATTATTACGCACATTCAATGGGAAAAAATAACTTCCAATAAATAAACCAGCAATATAAAGCGGTACAACGCTTATTCTTCTTAACATCATAGAATTTGTATTGGCACATCTTGAATACGGTTTATTTAACCAATCTGAGTATGTACGAAATGAGAAATATGGACCTGAAAACAATTTAATATTAATTTTTTTAAATAAAATAAAAAAACGAGACTGAAGTTGATTCTTCTTTCACTAGACAAGAATGACCATACTTTGTAATCTCAAAGGTTAAGATCAAGAATCAGATTTCAGAAAAATCAGAAAAATAGAAAATACAATACCATAAAATTGGTGATAAACAAATTATATTATTAGGTTTCTAATTACCAGTTAATAATCCAATGTGACAAAAGGCATACTGTACAATGTCCAGAAATGAGGCTTTTACTTCAATGCATTTGTATTCATTTGTGTGACCACCTTTTTCTTTTTTCGAATACGTGTCATGCATTTCAAAAGCTAGTCCTACCATCTATTTAAAAAAAGAAATTAAATTAAAAAATTGTATTTCTTTTAAATATTATACAAACCTTTAAAGTGTGTAGCATCTGAATGGCATTTAAATGATGATACTCGTTGATAATAATTCCAAATAAATTTGCCAGGCGAAAGGCTGCCAAATATGAAAAACAAAATACAAAGCTGATAATGTGACAATTCCTGAAATGTAATAAATTCATATTAATATAATAATATTTGAATGATATTATAATGTATTAGCGTATAAAATACATACTTTTTATAGATTATCACAATGGCACTGTTGATTAAAGTGACAATTATGGGGTGAATTGACTGTAGACCTGATACAATAATAGTAATTGCTAATCCTAATAAAGTTGAAATAATTTGTTTTGCTGAACTGTCTCTCATATTCTTGATATATGGTCCAGTAATTATAGTTAAGACCAATAAACTCAGATATATTACATCGTCCAAATCCATTTTTAAATAGTTGTATCGTAATTTAGAAATAAAAGTATTTGAGTATAGTATCTCTTAGTTCAATGAAATATAAACCGCACAATTCATCCGATTAGTTTTTCAAACTGGACTTCAATGACCATCACCATCCATCATGGCCCCGGGTGAGGGCCAACTAGTGACAAAAAGTAAAAGTACAAGCAACGGATGAAATAACCGAATTAGATTTATTAACCGAAAACAGTTTGTAAACAGAAACTCTAAAGAAAATTTTTAAAAAAATTTAAAATACAAATTCATTTCATTTTTCCTTCAATTTTTCATCAATTTTAACATCATCTGCAAGTAATTTTTTGGCACTTTCTTTTTGCATGCAAATAAATCTTGCTAGCAAAAAAACAGTCAAAAGCACAATGTGACCAGAAAAATAAAGAGATTTCCAATAATAATACACATCTTCAATTTTAAGTAAAAAGAAACCCATTCCCAAGTAAGCCATCATCTGTGTCTTAAATAGACAACAAATCCATCTGTTTATCAAATTGCCTTTTACTGTGTAAGCTGTTGGTAAAGCTTGTATCATCCAAGCTTCTGTGTTCATAGCAAAAGGAATTGTTAAAAAGCACAAATAGTATCCTGGATATACTCCATGCCAAAATGCACTTGCCAATAAAGTCAACACTGACCTTTAAAAATAAACATTAAAAACAAAATAAAGCATTTTAAAAGAATATTTACCTAAATTTATTGACCCTTTTGTGAACGTAAACTGCAAACCAATATTGGACAGACATATTCCAATATTTAACAGTTTCACGAATAGTAGCACCAAATTCAACTCGAAATATGTGACTGTTATTAATAGTTTCGTATGAATACTTCTCAGATGCCAATTCTTGTATATCTTTATTTTCACTTTAAAAAAATTGTGTCAACATTAAATCAAGTTTTTAATAATAATAGATTACTTTTCAATCAGAAATTGATAATCAGTTGGCCCTTTGCCTGCTCTTGGTTTAGTTGAGTCTGGATATATCCCAAATCCAGATGACATACAACTACATTCAGCCATTAAGAAAGCTATGTAGAGTCGTAAACGGAAATTTACAAAAACTGGATTCATGTACCACCAACGATATAGAAATGAGTAATTAAATATCTCTGAATCAGCTCTCGCATACTAGAAAATAACAAAATTATGTAAATATAAATTTTTAGATGCATTTTAAAAATATACATTACTTTCAGTGGGTAGAAATGGCCCAGTACTAACTGCATAAGAACAAAAACAATTACAATTTTCAATTTTTCATTTTTGATTTTGCTAAATTTAAAGGCTAATTTAGAAAATGGCTTATGAAGCCAATCCAAGTAAGTTTTAAAAGTGAAGTAAGGCCCTGTAATAATTAAATACTTAACATTTATTTTTCATAAAATTAAATTAAAATAAATTATACCAGTTATCAAACCAAGGTAGCAAAAAGAATAATGAAATATATCAGTAAAACTAGGGTCAACTTTGCAGCAATTATACTCCAGATCACTCATTTTAGTTTTTCCAATTTGTCTCGTTTGGCTATCCTTTACTTCAAAAGCCAAACCTACCATCTGAAAGAAGAAAGTATGGTATATTTAATTAATAAATGCAATTATCTGAATGACTATAATAAAATTTACTTTTAAAACATGCATCATTTGTATTGCAAGAAGCTGTTGAGGAATTGGTTCTTTAGTTAATCCGATCAAATGCATTGAACGGGAAAATGCCAAATATGCAAAAGAAAATGCAAAACTGAAAACATAACAATGCCTGAAAGGAAATTAAAGGGTTAAAAATTGATGTAAATTACCAAATTGTGTACCAATTTCTACACCTTTTGTTAATCAGAAGTAAAATTGCACCGTTCACCAATGTGACCAAAAAAGGATGATAAAAATGTGTGCCAGAAACAATAAACGTAATACACAAACCAATGAAAGTCGAAACCAATTGCTTGATTTCTACATTCTTGATTTCTCTAATGTACGGGCCAATTACAACAGTCAAAATAAGAATACTGAAATAAACGAAATCATCCACATCCATGTTAAATGTATTGAAAATTGCATCTTAACAAAATAAAGAATAGTACAAGCTTTAGCATTGTTTCAATTTAATATCTTCTACGCACGTTTGTCAGAATTGTAACTAATTTTCTTTGAAAATACATACCGAATATCAAAATTATAAACATTATTTCAACATCATTTATTGAAATGTTTAAATTTACATTAAAAAATGATATTTTCTTCAAATTCGTGTTCGATTGAAATGCATACATATTTCAATTTTAAAGTTGAAAATGAAATTTAATTCCAAATATTCCCCATTTGTTCATTTTTACACTTAATACGCCCAGTTATTAATTCATAAACCAAATGTTAGGTAACATCAACTCACATAAATTGTACAGTCATTCCACACCTAACATTTATTTGACATAAAATCAATTTAATTGAACAAGAAAAGATTTTATATTTCTACCTTATAAAGCAACTTTAATGAACACCATAAAGCAAAAAAGTTCAATGCGAAAACAAAACCAACAAATAGCGGTTTCTTTGGTTATTTTTTCTTCTGATAAACCGTTGCGAGATCGCTTAATAAATAGTACAAATTCACATCCAAATTTTTTTAAATTTTCAATGCTTTGCTGCTCCAAATCCTTGAAATCCCATTACCGCAGCCATTTCAGGATCGACGTCATTAAATTCTTCCAGTGCTTCTGCAGCTTTTCGTTTTCTTTCCTTTCGTTTTTCACGCCTATATTCCTTTACTTTTTCTTCCTACCGAAAAAAATAAAATAACCAAAATAAATTAATAAATAAATAAATAAAATGTTTATATAACGTATATTTAAATATACTTCTTCTCTTAATTCTTGCATCCGCTGATCAAAATTATATTCGGCAGATTTTTCTTCTTGTTTCTTTTTAATAACCTCAAATCTCTTCTTCACTTGATCCAATGACGAACGTTCAATTCGCATGGACATTCCAAGATTTCGTTGATCTAAGATGTAACCATTAACATTAAATGAGAAATAAAATAAAAATGATGCACAAATTTGAAAATACTCACGTTTTTTTCCATTTATGTGATCTAAGAAATTTATTGAATCTTTAACAACACAATCGCACACATTACAGTAATACCTAATATAAAAAAAAACATTATAAACATTGTAAATAAATAAATAAACAAAAATAAGTATTACCCTCCACTCTGTGATTGTGGTGTTGTTTTTGTTATTACTAGTGACTTTCCTAATTTAGATTCAAGATCGACCTGTTGGAATAAATAAACATATTTAATTTGCTAAATAAATCGCTTATGCACATTCAACCTTATATTCTCTCTGTTTCAAGAATTCTCTCTTGACAGGAGGTAACTTTGATTTGCTTTGTTCTATAGCGTCTAATTCTGCTTGTATTCTCTCGTTGGCTAATCGTTCGTATTCGTCCCGATCCCATTTTCTTCGGTGATCTTCTATTTTCTAAGTAAATTAAAAAATAAATAAACTATATGTATTAAATTAGTGACAATACACACAGATAAAATAATGTAACTAGAACTATTAGTACTATAAAACGCTTTAATTAAAATGTAATGAGAAAACGAAACCTATTTTATAGCGCATAAAATTTAAAATGTTTTCTCGTTTGTTATTTATCGTAATATCTAATATTCCATCAAATTATCACAGTACTTACTCCACTAGTCGATGCCATTTTATTCAGTGCTCAAGAGTGTTGAATCAGTAGTGACCGGTCGCAACTAGGAATAAACTTACGGAAGTTATGACGTAGCAGCTATTTATTTTATAGGTTTGCGTAATCGAACCATAGAAGTCGCTACTTTCCGTATGTCGGTGGTAACTGCGAATTAAGTTAAATTTTACATTATCTTTTTCTTGTTTGACATAAGTACAGTATTTAAAATATGTACGATGTCATCTTCACAGCTTGGACTTGAAGCATCGGCTCTTGCTTTACTCACACGAGCCGTACAATTAGATTCTAATAAGCGGTACACAGAATCTTTAGTTTGTTATCAGGAAGGACTCAATCAACTGCTCACCGCAATTAAAAGTATGTATTATTAATTTATTACTTGACACATGATAGATTTTCAATATTTTATATATTTAGATTTAAAAGATGAAGGAAAAAAGTCAAAATTTCGAGTTAAAGCAACTGAATACATGGAGAGAGCTGAAAAGTTGAAGTGTCACATTGAACAAGAAAAAGAAGGTAAACAAATAGTTTTTATGAATTATAAAATTGGTTTCTTTACATATATTTTTAATTTTACAGCTGGGCGATATCATGAAGAACTATTCATAGAAGAAAATTCAATAAATCATAGTTATGAAAATGTTTTTGGTCGATTTTTAGATGAGTTGGTAACTACTGTTGAAATTGAAGATCCGTACATTAGAAATATTCACCAGGTACTATATTTTCATAATCCCATATGTAATTTAGCAACTAATTTACAAATAAAAATATTTTTTTATGTTTTAGGTCTGCAATTTTGTGAGGTGTTGTGAATTATTAGTAAAAAGATGTAAAAACCTAAGACAAATACATTTAATAACCACTGAAAATGTAATTGATATTATTTTAACCTTAAATAAATTTTTAATTTTGATTGTTAACATTTTGTAGACAAATTCTGCAGACGGGCCAAAAACACATTTGGAAAATTTAATATCAGCTTTATCTTCACGTAACATTATCTTCGATATATCATATTCTTCATCTTTACATGATCGAGAAATCAGGTAGACTTACGAATCTATAAACAATAAATAATTGGCTTTAAATTTTCTAGTTTTTTATTTTTTTATTTTAATATATTTTAGGCTTGATAATGGTTGGGTAATTAAAATAGGAAGAGGTTTAGATTATTTTAAATCAGTTGATAAATTCTCTCTTGGATACTTCGATTTTGACTTACGACCTTGTTTAGAAACAACTGTAAATATATTTCATCAAAAGTTCACGAAAACTTTGTAAAAGAGAAATTTTAAGAATTTATAACAATAAGAATCGATTACTTTTTTAATTTATACAAAATTATTTTTTTTATTAGTGTAATAATGTAGAAACAATAAAAATGTGCATTAATGCTTATCGTGGCAGGTGATTATTTACATTTAAAATCAATGGCAATTCGAAATTTGAAATTTAAATTTGAAAATACTAAAAATTAAACATGCTTCGTGGTGCTAATCCGTGTCAAGATGCCAAACCGTTATCAGGTTTACCAAGAGATGTAGTCAAATGGATTTGTAATCTTGGATTAAGGTCCAAAGTAAGAAATCCCAAATGGTGAGATGCAATGGGCAATTATATTATTATTAGTATTAATTTTATCTGTTAATATTGTAGGGATTTTGGCACTGGCTATTTAATTGCAGATATTTTTACTAAATATTACCCAAGACGAATTGAATTGTATGATTTCTACGACAGCTTTTCATTTGACCGTAGAAAACAAAATTGGGAAAAATTAGAACGAGTTCGTAAACAATATTAACAAATTTTATAGAGTAATAAATATAGAAAATTAATAGTTTTTAGATGGAATTGACGTTCGAATTCCTTGGAGACTTTTAGAAGGCACAGCAAATTTTAGAGATGATGCAGCGGTTTTTTTGCTTATTTATTTATTCGAGTTATTCACTGGAAAAAGAGTGAGAACGCCCTTTCCAGTGAGCAATCCTAATTTAACGGACTTAAATTATCAAAGACGATTACCATTGCATACTAGAGCTACAATATCTCAAGCAATTAGACGAAATTTAAAAGTACCTGAACTGATGCTTCATTACTCAAAGCTAAATCAACAACAAAAGGTCTATTTTAAATTTAACTGAAATTAGTTTTGTGAATTTCTTAATGAAAATAATTTTTTGTCAGATTCAAAACATAATTGAGCAATATACAATGCACAAGCAAAGACTTAAGATTGATAAGCCCAATTACTATGACATTCGTCCAACAATCGCGGAAAGAGCAATCCGTAAAGTTCCGTCTGTCAGTAAATTTCACTCTGCAGCCACTAAAACGACTATGAACTCTTTATCATCTAAAGTTTATAGCCACACAAGTATAGTCAATTAAATGAAATAAAATTACTCTTGGTTTTATATTATTTTGTATTCTTAGCATTGTTGTAAGACGTAACAAAAAAAAATTAATTTTTAAATTTTTATTTTCGAATTATTTTAGGACAGATAATTAAACAGTATAGCAGAAAAATAAAAAGTCAAGATGTATATCACAGATATAACTAGTGAGTAATCTAGAAATGCATAAAAATACATCAACAAATTAAACATTATAAAACTAAAAAGGGTTTAGCCTCCTTCCAGTGCCTAAGGGACTAAAAGGATTAACTTTAGCCCACATTAAAACATCATTAATGGACATTGCTGATTGTCCATCTTCCAAGAAATGCGCAGGGCCTTGAATAATTTCCCCCGTGAGGCAGCATAAATGTGTATCTGAGTGTGTTGGCAAATGTGATCCAGTTACAATCGTTGGACCTACATCACTTTTGCCAGTTTCTTCTCCAACATGTGCTAAAACTTGTTTGAGTAGTTGCTTTTCTTCAAAAGTGGTCATTTCTTCTATGTCTGACTCTTCCATTGCAGACTCGGAGCTTATTGATACTTCGTATTCTTTTAGCTCACTATCACTGATAGCTGTAGCATCACCATTACCTACATGATGTAGGGACGAGGGCGGTGATAAGAGTTTTCTGGATATAGAAATACATTAAAAATATGAGTAAATATCTTACATTTAATTAAAAATTATTTAATTTAATCTTATCTTACTCCAGTTTAATTTCCTCGATTTTTTGTTGATTTCGCCAGGCATTTAGCTCCAACATTAGTTGTTTCCGTTGAAAGGGGAAAGTTGATTTCGGATAACTCTTCATTAACACACTAAGAGAAAAATATTAAAATTAAAAATATTATTTATTTAATTATTCAATTAACCTTACCATGCGTGATTCCACATAGGAGCCACGATAGAGTAGTAATGCTTCCTAATGGCCATTAAAGCACCAATATACGCAGATAAAATTAACATGTCAGACAAATATCTGCAAGAAAACAATACATTAAACTAATTTTTTTAAATAAATTTTAATGTACTGACATATTGTTTTTGCCTTCTTGTAATCGTTCAGTTTTAACAGACGTCAATAATTGCAAATATTTCCATACTTCCACTGCTTGCCATTTTGGTGAACCCATAAGACCTATAAAAAAAACGCAATTCAACATTAAATTCTAATATATAAAAAAAAACATTTATATTAAACCTTTGACATGATCAAGACCCAATTGGATCCCCGTTTCAACTTCTGTTGACACAAGAAAATAACGCAATGCCTGAATCGTATTTCCGCCAGTTAGTAATTCTTGTGCTCTGTTAATGCATTTGTCTCTAGGCAAAAGATTGGCCACTCTGTAAACATTATCTAATTCTGTCATACTGGTTGTGCAACGTGAACAAGTTTGCCATGTTGCAGTTTCGTAATTTCCAGGTAAGAGTTGCAGCAATTTAATAGCCAATTCCCTATAAATACATTTTATTAGATAATAAATTACTATTTTCTTGAATTTACCATTGTCCAAGTCGTTCACATCTTCTAGCTAAATAACTGAGTGCAATATTAACAACGTCCGGCTTGACATTTAAAACTAAACCAACGCAAACTGCTAATTCAAGTTCCTGTCCTCTTATTAAGTATATTATTGCATCCTACAATTAAAACTTTAATTCGTTTCTTTAAATCTATTTTGTATCTAACTTTTCTCACTTCAATTTCATCTACAGATAAGCGACAACAAGCTGCATGAACTGGTGACCCATGAACAAAATGCCAATCGGCAATAACTTTAGTTACTTCGTTTAAATAGTCATACCTAAAATTGTGAACATATTATATTATAAAAATATTTTTCAAAATCTGTTTTCTCACTTATGGTTTTCTTTAGAAGAAATTGGTGACATAGCAGAATTTGGAGAAAACCTTGAAGAAGTTTCTGCCTTGTCTGACCAGTAGGGCTCAGTAATGACATTTCCAGATTTCTGAGTTATTGCAGGAACAGATTGATTTGTTGCACACGAAGGTGTAGGAGCAGGAGCAGGTATTGATATTTGAAGATTTCCCGGAGAATCGAGTGTTTGATCAACAGCTGTACTTGTTGATGGAGTTGTAGAATATGATGCACCAGGTGTTGGGAAAGATACTGATTGCTGAGTAACCGCAGTACTATCTGAATCTCCTATACCAGATGAACCATCTGTTATACTCTGATGAGGAGTCATCTGCGAAGTGTCTTTAGTTAAATCGTCAGTATTTACAGTTGATTGAGTGCTTTTCACTATTTTCCCATCGCTACCAGCAGCCGCAAGAAGAAATGCGTCTTGCATATCACGTCGGAGAAGTGAGAATTCTAAAACTTTAATTAATTCTCCAGTGGCAACGCCATAAACTAAACTCTTATCACTGTTTGCACTAATTAAATTATCCAACCGTCTAAATAAAACAAAAAGCATTATATTACTTTATTATTATTATTTAATTGTTTACCTATTTGCTAAATCCTTCCAATATTCATGAGACACACCAGGTGCTACTGCAAGAGCTTGCTCCCACTTAAGTAAACAAATAATTAAAATTATAATAAAAAAAACTACACACAAGCAGACCTCTCCTAGTTGAGCTAGTAATTCGCAGTACTTCTGTAAATGACCCACACGAAGTAAAATCTCAGCAGCAGAACGTAAACAGTCTTCTCGAGATGGAAGACCAACTCCTCCTTGTCCAAAACGATTAGTTGTAGTCATTTCTAATTCCTGAGCTTCTGACTGAAATGTAAAAATTTAATATTTACTTAAAATTAAAACAAGATTAGTAGTTATCAAGTTCCATACCGCTTTCACTTTAGTTATGTGCTTGGCATGCATTATTCCTTTTATATAATTTGGAGATAGTTGAGTTATACTTTTTCCTTGAATCACAGATACTAAATCCCAGAGATTAATAACTCCCCATGAATGCTATTAAAAAGTAATTATTTTATAATGCATTTATACAAATGTTAAATGTTACTAACAGAATAAAATATAGAAAACATATGCAGTGTAGTTGCAAACTTTGTTTCCTCATTTCTGTTAACGAGATTTTTTAACTCGAGAGATTTTTTACCACAAAGCAGAAAAGGAGCTCCAAGACTGTATGCACGATCTATAAAAATAAGCAAATCCTAGATAAAACCTAAATCAAAAGTTGCATACCCACCACTAAATGCCAATATATCACGCCAAGTTTTTTGTGTAATTGTATAAAGAGGAAGAAGAGGACATAAACTGATTGTACTCCATACACGTACAGTAGAATCCCGGGAACTTGAAACCAAAATAAAAGGTTTAGCTGGATGAATTGTCAATCCTACAAAATTAATTATTTAATTAATTAATTACATAAATTCAAATTTGATAATAAAAACCTTACCATAAACATCTGCACCATGATCAAATGCTACATCAATGCATGCTCCATCTCGAGAATCCCATGCACGAATTGTTTTATCCCAGCTCCCGGAGAAGAGAAGAAAAGGCACTTCTGGATTCCATACCAAACCGCGGACATTATTTGTATGTCCACGAAGAACCGAAAGGCATGAACCGGTTAGCGAGTCCCATACTCGTATAGAACTGTGTAATAAATTAAGAAAATTAATCTGTATAAATGTAGAAATGTATAGATGTAGAAATCTCACTGATCATCAGAACTGCTGCAGAGAATTTCAGAACGGAGTGAATTCCATTTAACTTGGAATGCTTTAGCTGTGTGGCCTTGCAATACCTTTACGGTGTTATTAGATGGTTTTGAAACATTAAATAGACGAATATTACCATCCATACAAGCAGTTGCTAATATATCTCTAAAAATACAAGTATTTTTGTTGTAATATAAATAAGAAGTAAATTCTTCTCATTACCCATCATCAGTTTTCCAATCACATCCAAATACTATTCCAGGGTGTGAAAATTTGTGTAATAATGAGCCATCAGCAGTGTGAACCATGCTGAGATTTTGTATTACTTTAATTATCAAATTTTGCAATTAAAAGTTAAAATGAAATTAAAGATTACCATGTCAGATCAGCTGAACCGGATGCAATTCTACGAGCATCAATTTGATTCCAAGCCACACAATAAACACAATGGTCATTTCCATGCTATTACATTTTTAAAAATTAATATAATTTGCAATAACTTTTAATTTGTAATTATAACTTGCATCCATAATTCGCTTGATCACATTGCACTTTTGCACATTCCAAATGATGACTCCATTACGAGAAGTGGCAGCTGCGATGCAATTTAAATCCGCAGGTGCCCAACTAACGGCATAAATTATGCTTTCATTTCCAATTGAACTAAATTCCTATAATAATAATAATCCCATAATCTTAAAATGAATAACAAACAAGGAGGAATTGATGACGCTTACAGATGTCACAGTATTAACATTCCACACTTTAATTGTCCCATCAAAACTTGCAGTTGCAAATAAATCTGGATTATCAGGCTTGAATTTACAATCAAATATAGTTTCAATATGTCCCTACAACAAAAATCAAAACAGTTTAATCTTTTTAAAAGTTCTTTTTGTGATCTATTACCATCTCTTTAAGAAATTCCCACTTCCGGTGAGCTAAATTATAAACACCAATGCCTCCATCCATGAAGAGACAGACGATTAATGTTGGCGTAGCTGCCTTTAAGAGCAAATTAGTAGAACTTGAAGCACTAAGCCTGAGATTTACAAACGCTCTGCAGCATGATGAAAAATTGCTCGTTATAGGAAGCATAACATGAAACCCAATGCTCTTCAACTTGATATTTTCTATTGGATTCGCTCTGGATACATTCCATACACGCAATACTCCAGATTGTGTATCTTAGTTCAGAAAAATTAGATTTTTTAAATAGGATAGGATTAGAATTTAAATAGGATTAAATTAATACAAACCGCCACTGGCAAACATTCCAGGTGATTCAGGAAGCCAGCCTATAGTCCTGATCGATGTTGGAGCAGTAAAAATCGTAACTACACTCATATTGGATGTATCAATCAAACGAATTCCAGACGTTTTATGAACTACTAATAAGTAGTCTTGAGATAGTGGATCCCATTCAATTGCAGTTACAGGATTTTCTTCATCTGTACTAGATGAAACATCAAGAGCATTTTGACGAATCATTTTTGCGGCTAAAATAAATTAATGCAATTAATAATTAAACAAAATAAAATGAAAAATTAAACAAAATTATTATTTACATTCTTTCAGTAATGAGAGTGAACCATTACTATGACCAAAGACAACTTTTCCAATTAATTTTGGATGCCATTTCATAGCTGTTACCATCCAATTGAATGAACTCCAATCTTTAAATGCAACAGGTTGATTATTGGAGCTACTAAAACTCCAAGTAAACAATGGACCTCGACCATCGATATATGCTAATGTATCTCTGTAAACAATATATAAAATCAAAAGCTATTTTAATAAATAACAAGTGTAAACATTTGATTTATTACTTGTCATCGAAACACCAGCTAATTAAAGTTGGAGGAGTGCGATGTGTTTCAAGAACAGCTAATAATTTGCGTTTTGAAACGTGCCATATCATAATGATATTGTCAGTATTGCTACTAGCTAAGACTTCAGGATTACTTGGATGCCAATGAATTGCTGATATTGGTTTGTTATGTTCAGCCATGATGGAATGCAGTTTGAATTCATTGTAAACACTATCAAACTAAAATAAAAATTACAAATAAATAAATAAATGTAAATTACATTTAAAAATGATTTAATTTCAAATATTAACCTCATATATATACAATGCTTGAGTTGCTGCATAAGCAAACATTCTCCCATGTGAAGTGCATACATTGTAATTCCATGGCTGGGCACCAGCCGTTAATAAACTCACTTGTCGTATCAAAGACATGTTTGTGTTTATTTTCACTCTAAAAATTAAAAATATTGAAAAATTAATCAATTAGTTAATATATGTAAACGATAGATATTATCAGTTCAATAATCAGCATCATAAAAATTCGAAAAGCAAACAAAATAATTGAGTGCATATTAAACAAAAATATATTTATTCAGCAGATCAATTACATACAGAACAGTAAACAAAAAAATTATCGTAAACGTGTTTACTCACCTTTAATTAAGTATTCAAAACAGCTGTAATTAACTCTTTGGATAAAATGTATGCAGATTTTAATCCTTTATTACCCCATTAAAAGGAATGCAGAATTTTTAATATTATTTCTTTTTTCAGCCTTCGATTCCTTGTAAAAGAACAGTTGACCTGTCAGAATGTGAGTGTAAACATTGTATTGTATCCAATAGCAACCATAATCCATAAAACAATGACCTCTAGTGATAGATATGTGTATTTCCTATTCGCATTAACGCTTCGCTGCCCTCTGCAGGTGACCGTGAGATTGCTATTTCGCATGCAAAAAAATAAAAAATAAAACTATTTAACGACGATTAAGTTTTACTAAGGAAATAAATAACAATTTTTATTACAGTTGATAAATTTCAAAACACTGTTTGTTGGTGATTAAAATTAATTATTGAGAATAAAAGAAAAAATAATACTTTTAATTGAAATAAATTCCGTTTAGTTATTTTAAGGTACTGGAACAATTGTAATTACATGTGTTTGGATCTTAGTGCATGTGCATCAAAACTTGGCTAGTGGCCAAAGGTCACCTAAACGTGATAACTATCTACAGAGAATTGATTGGTTTATGGCTATACAACGGATGGAAATATTTTGTCAATTTGTATTAATAACAACAGTAATAAATGTGATAGTTAAGCTTTAAATTCAGGGACTTAAAGTAAAACTTGATTTACAAAAATAACCACATTTGAGGTGCGTAGATCAAACCGACTGAAAAAACTCTTGGCTTAACTTCAAAAGATTTTCACCAGACCCACGCGTCTGTATAAACAAGTGCTCTCTTCTATTAAAAGGAAAAGTCTGTTACAGATGGTTTTTTTTATTTAATTTTTTATTTATGGATGAAAAAAATATGCCAAATCCACATGCACAATAAATAAAATAGGAATTCAATCTGAATGAAAAAATCAGCGTAAACAAGTTGCTCATATCAAGGTTAAAAAAATGAGATTATACAACAAATTACTAAAAAACAAAACAGTATTTTTATTTTTATTATCATTAAAGTCTGATAAAATATAATAAAATAAATTCATTCTCAGAAAAGTAAACAACACATTTAAATCTTTAATATTTTCAACTCTTTTACTCAATTTTTTTACAACCGGTTAAATGACGTAAGAAAAACAAATCTTCAATTCCACACACTCAACAATTTTTTTTCTTTGCATTTAAGTACAGGATTGTATTTTTCCTGCAAAACATCACCTTTTGACGTCATTGCGCCTCAGGAAGTAATATACGGATACAACCAATCCGAAGCGCCTTTATTTCCAATGACGGTGAGTCATTTCCCATAATCCCAACATTCCCCGCTCAGGCAGACGATGGTTGGGCGGCCATTTTGTCTTTACCGGCGACCGTAGTGAGCGAAAGGGTGGTTGATAAGCGAGGGAAGCGAGTTGGATACGCATTTAATCCAACTGGGAAGCTGGTTGCTAAGCTGTAAGTATTTTAATTCTTAAAAACCGATTTCATCCGATCGAACCGATCTCTTAGTTTACGCATCACCTTATCGTAATTATAGGAATGTGATTTATCCTTGAGATCTACAAATTTAGTTTGATATTACAGGGTAGTTATTAAAATATGTAAATGAGGGATATAATATAGTTTATAAAACACTAAGGATAGTTATTAAAGAAATATGGTAAAAATAAAGCTTAGCTCTGAGTTCAATGAGTCATGATCATACGGTCGAATTGAACTGAATTTTAGATAAAAATAAAAAAATACAAGTGTAATTTAAAGAGATTTTTAAGGTCATGTTTGAGGTTATTGGTTTGTATAAGTAGTATTAATTTTGTATTTTGATGTGAAAGATTGTAAAAGGATAAAAATATTGTGTCGGATCTATAAAGAAGGGGCGTTGCCCCTAGAAACGCGCGCGTCTTCAATGGAATTTTCATTTTCCACCCATCAAGGAAAAGATTGAATTTAAAGATGTAAAGAAAGATTAAAAAATTTAATTTTTTTAAAGCTATAATTTATTTGATTATATGATTATATATTGATTAAATTAATTAAATTTTGAGATATTAAATAACATGGAATTTTATAAATAGAAATTAAATTTACGTCTCTAATGAAATAAATAAAATGCACATATTTCTATTGACCATAGCTTTAAGGCATCTTTCCATTACGTCACACATTTTCGAGCTATTTTAGTACAATAGGCCAGTGGGCCAAAACCCAAAACTTGCTGAGATTCAGAACAAGATCACATTTCTGTCAACATTTCACAACAACAAAAAATTTTCATAACAAACATTTCGCAATAAAAATTAAAAAAAAAAATCTGTTATCCTAAAATAATTACATAAAATTAAAAAAATGAGTACAAATACAATGCAATCAGTTGTCATAGTTACAATACTTTATCATATAGATAACCTTTATCTATACTGTTACTTTAACCTTATTAGACGAATATACTATTCAGACTCGACTGGGCGTCGTTAGAAGGATATTATATATTTACTTAATATTTCCAACTTAGAAAATGTTTAGAAAAATTCTTTTAAGTCTTAAAAGCACTGTTACAGTAGGTTTATGCACTTGTATAAACCGGTAAGTAAATGAATTAATTAAATTAAAAATTAAAAATGTATATATTTTAATAATTGAATTGAATTGAATTGAATACTTATTTTATTTTGCAGTTTCTACTCGCTGTTACAGCCTTTTCTACCGTCCGAATCAGTAAGCAACATGCTGAGTAGTCGTACAAAACACGCATTGCATTGCTGTCTTTTCTTCACTTTTCTCTTCGCCTTTGAAATCGGCGCCGGTGGAATTAAATTATGGAAATTTGAATCTGAAGATGTGGACCCGTTTGAAGTATACGGTTTTCTAGGAACAGTGATTTTATACCTGCTTCGCTTTGTAACATTCTTAGCAATACCTCAATGTTTATGTAATTGTTTGGGTTTAATTTTATACAACTGTTTCCCAGAGAAGGTTAAACTGAAAGGCTCGCCATTATTGGCACCGTTCATTTGCATCCGGACAGTAACCAGAGGTGATTTTCCAGAGTTGGTTAAAAACAATGTGATTCGGAATATCAACACCTGTCTTGATGTGGGATTAGAAAATTTCCTCGTCGAAGTAGTGACGGACAAAGCGCTCAACTTGCCGAAACATTCGCGGATTCGAGAATTGGTATTACCGTCGACATATAAAACGAAAAGTGGTGCTCTTTTTAAAGCTCGAGCTTTACAATATTGTTTAGAAGATGATGTGAATATTCTTAACGACAACGATTGGATCGTTCATTTGGATGAAGAAACCCTCCTTACCGAGAACTCGGTGCGAGGCGTGCTCAACTTTGTCCTTGATGGACGTTATCAATTTGGTCAAGGGTTGATTACATACGCGAATGAAAACGTGATTAACTGGGTGACGACATTGGCAGATAGTTTTCGCGTAGCTGATGATATGGGTAAAATTCGATTCCAATTCAACATGTTCCATAAACCTCTTTTCAGCTGGAAAGGATCGTATGTTGTGACGCAAGCAGGCGCCGAGCGAAAAGTGTCGTTTGATCATGGATTGGACGGATCAGTAGCCGAAGACTGCTTTTTTAGTATGGTGGCGTATCGTGAAGGATACGAATTTAATTTCGTCGAAGGTGAAATGTGGGAGAAATCTCCATTCACCTTGTGGGATTTTGTCCAACAACGTAAACGATGGATGCAAGGAATTTTTTTGGTGGTGCACAGTCCGCTCATTCCTATGCGTATCAAATTCTTTCTGTGCGTTTCGCTTTATTCGTGGGTCACGATCCCTTTGAGCACGTCCAACTGCTTTCTTGCGGCTTTTTTCCCGATCCCCTGTTGGCAGATTGTGGATTTTCTCTGCTGTTTTGTAGGAGCTATGAATATATATATGTACATTTTTGGAGTGATCAAATCATTTAGTTTGTATCGGTTGGGGCTTTTTAAGTTTTTGCTATGTGTGCTTGGTGCATTGTGCACGATTCCTTTTAATATCATCATAGAGAACATTGCAGTTATGTGGGGTTGTTTTGGCAACAAGTATCGTTTCTATGTTGTTAATAAGGAGATCAAACCATCCGTGACAGTGTGAAATTGTCATTTTTTTATACACATCATCTAATCTAGTGTTAAGTGATGAAAAGGAAACAAGTGTGAGGGATGTAAAAGGATATGTAAGTGATGCTTTGTCATACAAAGGTAATATAGGATAATAAGAATGTATCGAGTTGTATATAAATGTTTACGATTTATTATTGAATGTGAATTTGTTATTTTTTTTAAGTGTAAGGAATTGCAAGTTGAGTAATTTTCCTCTGGTAAGGAATTTTTAGATGTTGAGAAATTTTTCGCAAAATAATATCAACTTCTAGGTTTTGATTTATTTTGATTGATTTGTTTTGATTATTTTCTATTGATTTTTTGTTATGACGTAAATTGAGCTGAGAAGTAACTTAATTTTTTTTAAATATAGAATTTAGTCATTCTAATATTTAGCTAGAGCTTTACAATTTTCAGGGGTATATTATAATTATAATATGTAAGAAAATAATAAAAATAAAAAGCAGAAAAAAAAACTTTTCACTTTTTCAACCAAATGTGATTGTTAAGTACAAATGCAGTGCACGAGTTTTTATTTTAATTTGCTTTCATAGTATACTTTATTTCTATCCTTTTAAATTTGTAAAGAATGAAAGAAAGCAAGTTTTTGTCATTATTTTGTTTATGCAAATAGGTTTAAAAGAATTTGTGAATGTTTCGTACGTAATTTAATTGATTAATTATTATTTTTTTTTTGTGTTGAAATTGATGTAGGATTTAACAATTTCCTTCTTGAATGTTAATTTTTTCTACTTGATATTGAAAATGTTACACTTAAATCATTCATAATTGCACGTTTGTCAAATAAAATTGTCAAACCATTCACCACTGATAATAAAAAATATTGTTAATAAAATCAATGCATGACTCATTACCATATGTTCATTCACCACTTCCCTCTAGGAAATGAATTACTAAATCCACTTTTTAATGATTTCATAATGTTTTCCTTACGTTTGAAAGAACACTCATTACATGAAAAAAGAATTAGTTCAGTTCAGGGGTGTGGTTGGTAATTTATACATTCTTAGAATAAATGTAGGTAGATGAGTTGAACTCATTTCTATTATGACATTTATTTTTATTTTATTACAGAACTATAATTTATTTTGGTAATAAAATTTCATTTTTTCTGGGGGTACTGCATCAATGGATTACTGTAAATGTAACCAAGCGACCAGAAACACTTGATACACACCTGTGATATTGATCAACCTACTCGAAACTAGTACTTTACTCAAATGTGCACGGCATGTCGACTGTCAATGTAGCACACTAATAAGGAATTTGTTCAATCAATAAGTTTCTACTGATTTTTGAAATATAATTCTGCAATTTATTTGTTAACTAGGTAAACTCGGTAAAAATTACTGTTTTTGTTTATCGAGTGTGTGGTTCGATACTCGGTCGCAAAATTTTGAAACTATGGTAACGTTATTGATTTGTGGCTTATCGAGCATGAGCCAACGTCGTGTTAACCATTGGATGAGTAAATCATTACTACTCCACCTATTAAAATAGGATTGGAAAGCTGTGTCTCATTAATATTCATTAAAAATCAATAACTCGATTTATTCCAGTTTCTTGAACGAATTTTGCAAGAAATTTAAGCATTACAATTGCAACATTTATGTTAATTTCTACAATTAAAGGTTTGCACAAAATCACTGCAATCAAGACAGTGCTGCAGCTGATTTGGAAGTCGATAACTTCTTATCTGTAAGATCAGAAGCAGCTTCACTGAAAGAAAAGCGTTAATAGATTAAAAAATTTTAAAAATCAAACCGTATATGAATATATAATTATAATTTTTACGAGGAAACAATTTCGTTTGACATGTAACTTCCAAGATCTGAAAAACTTGGAATTTGCGTCACATTTCTTTGAATCACGGCTGAGCTACTTTTCACAACAGACACATTATCTCCAGTTTGTAGCAAAATTTCATCTCTAAAATAACCACGACTGGATATCAACATTGATGAATTTATCTCAATAAATCATCACTAACTTATCCTTAATTGCCATCTTTTTAAAACTTTTCAAACTTTTCAAACGATTCTTTGGAGGCGATGGTGGAACAGTTGGTTGACAAGTAGTAGCAAATTTGGACAACATTGACATCAATACTTCTATCTGTTGCATAAACGGATCTTCACTGAAAGTAAAATTAATATAAGTATAAATCAAATTTATTTCCATTTAATAATACCCAAACAAATATCCAGCTTGATCTACAGTCGGTTGAGACCACTTTTGCTCACACTGGATAACTCTATCATCAGAAGTACATGGAACAAGTTCTTGAGACTTGTTTAAAGTTTGTAACGTTTCACATATTTTGTCTCTAATTTACAATTTTCTTATATTAATATTAATTTTAATCGTTTAATTTAAAGCTAAATAAAATTTTACAATTTTTTCTGAGCGACAGTCAAGTGTTTCTGAGCAGCTTTCAAACCACATGCCAGTTCCTGAATACAAGCTTGAGAAACTGTATGCTGTTGATGACGATTTCCAAGCCGCTCTTTTAAATCTTTAATTCGAGATCTTTCAAGTTGCCATTGATTACACAAGTAATCTAATTTGCACATGAGATCTCGCTTATCTGCCTGTATCTAATAAAATCGAAATTTTTCATTTGAAAAATAACATTTGAAACTTTAAATTTTTATATAACACCTCAGCTACTTCTTCATCCTTTGTTTCCAAGTGTTGGCAAAGGTTCGAGTTAGCGATTTTCAAACTGTTACACATTGTTTGTACACAAGATAATTCTTCTTGCAAATGCTCCCTTTGAGTTCGACTCTCCTGTCGATCTTGTTCTAATGATTCCACAGTTTTTTTTAACTGTTGAATTTCTAAACGTAATCCTGAATTTGCAACTTTAAACTAAAAACAACAATCTATTATCTTTACTTCATTTTCAATATTTTACTTACTTGTCTTATGTCGTCTTGTAATTTTTGTACAGAATGATTCATTTCCTGACATTTGTTATTTACGAATTCCAGCTTATGTTTGAAACTCGCTTCATGACCGTTCTAAATAAACAAATAAAAAGTAATTTAAAGATTAAAAATAATAAATAAATGGAAATTATGTACCTATCCTAAGCTCCAGATGAAATGTCATCTCCAAATTTCATTCTAATTTTAAGATATGTCCATGTGTCAAAAGAATAAATGAAATAAATAAGACGTTAAAAATGACAGTGAAGGCTTCTAAAATGAAATGGCAAAGAGCTGTTTCTGTTCTATTTGGTTACTACGCTACACATGCTAATACAATTTCATTGTTTACAAGAATAAGTCATCTGTTGCAACATTTCTGATTTCTAATATGTTTACAAAAGTAAACTAAAAAATAATTTTATTTTAAGGGGAAAATATTCAAAAATTATTGAAATGTAAATACAAATTTAAGCATTATTGCACCTTTATCGTATGACATTTATCTACCTATTTACATCAAATATATCTATTTAGAGTCTTATTAAAAGTATTGTTTTAAAAAAATTATTAATTCTTTCATTCACATGTAAAGATTAAAAAGAATATTTTTAGTTAGCAAATTTATCAGTTTGGTCAGTTATAATTGGCACGTTTGATGAATTACTGTGATGTCTATGGCTTTGTTCATTTGTAGCTCTAGTTAAACTCAAATTTTCTTCATCACTGAAACCAGTAAATAATATAATAAAATTATTAACAAAAATTTCCTCTACTTCGTTACAATTTTCAATTCATTACTTTTTATAATTAAAACTTGACTTTAGTTGGAAGTTCGATAGTTTAGGTCTCGTTGTATTATTATTATTAACTATGACTGGAGTTGCAGCTGTTTTATCTTTATGAGATTGCAGTGAATTATCTAAGGAATTTTGCGAGTGCGACTTGTCCCATGATAAGGAATGTCTCCATGAGTAACTATTACGTCTTTCTGTGGATCTACGAAGCGAATCATTTTTTGATTCATCAGATTTAATCACAGATTCATTATGATAAGCTATGTCTGGTTTACTGCTTGTTCCTGCAACTGCTTCAAGACCACTCCTTAGTCTACTACGATAAAGTTCTCTACAACATCAATTAATTCAACGTTAAGCCAGGTGATATTTAAAAACGAATCATTTACATATCGTAGGACGAAACTCTTTCAGAACTTCGCGTAAGTTCACTATCATCAAGTCTCGTTCTGCTTACAGCTTGTAATTTACGAAGCTCTTGACATGCACGTTCTCTAAATACAAAATATTTTAAAATTCAATTTGTTAAACTCTTTTTTACTAAATTTTAAATAATTACCTTTCAAACTTTTCATTTGTCAATTGTCGTTCTAAGCGTTCTGCTTCAACTTTCATCTCAGCTAAAGAACTACGTAAATGTAAAGTTTCACGATTACTATGAACCCTGGTAACAAAAAAAATAACAATTTAAAATAAAAATATTCTCCAGAAATCAAATTCAAATTAGTTACAATCTCTGTTCACAGTCGCTCAACTGTTCCTGCGCTAGGCGTAAGTCCGTTGACATGTCTTTGTAAGACAATTGGTTTTCAAATTCCTTACGCCGATTGTTCGATAATAAACTTTCTAATTCTATTATTTTAATTCTTTGCTGTTGTGCTTCTCCTTGCACTCCATCCAATTGACTTTGAATGTCAGCAAGTTCCTGTTGTAACTATTTAACAACATAATTATATTAAACATAATAAAAGCCAAGATTTTAATCAACCTACTCTATCGCATTCAGTTTCTTTTTTCGTTAGTTGATCAACAACCCCCTCTTTATCATGCTCAACTTGTGTGTAAAGAGACCTAACAGTGTTTAAATCATCTTGAATATTTTCCTTATCTTGTTTACTTCGTTCACATTCACTTTCTAATGAAGCAATAGTTCGTTTCAATTGAGAAATTTCTAATTCCTTCGTCTGCTGCGAACTAATGTACTAAAAAGGTTGAAAAATTCAATAAATAATTTAATTCTTTACTGTTAACCGTGTATCAAATATTACTTGTTCAATTTCTTGCTGCAATCCACCGAGAACAGTCTGTAAATGTTGAACTTCAACATGTTTCGCGTGTAATTCGACTCGAAATGTTGCAGATTCAGATTCTAATTGATTGTTTTGAGTTTCCAGACAATTGGCTTCAACAGTAACAGTTTGAAACTGATCTAAAATGTCCATCCGTTCTTGATCCTAGTACACATTTAAAGTAATTGCTTGATTAGTACAAAACATGACGTGAAAATAACTTAAAATAAAATTATAATATACTTTTTCTCGTAACAATTCCTCAAATTTGCTAACTTCATCGATATAATTTTGAATTTGTAATTTCAGTTCTTGCTTTTCTGTAGTACATGCATCCAGATCTGCATGAAGTCGTTGAATTTCTTGAGTCATTGTGCCTAAATCATCTTGCATAGTATAACTGCGAGCTGCCAAATTGTTTTGACTGTAAGTAAGTTGTTGTATTTCTTTCTCAAACAATTCCAATTCTCTTCTTAAACTTCTAATTTCTTTATCACGATTACTTACATCATCTCTTTGCCTACTACTCAGAAAACAGATAATTAAATTCCAACTTCTAAGGAAGTTAAATGCATGTTCTAATTAACTTACTCCAAATTAACTTCTAATGTGTTACACGTAATTTTTAAATCATTTGCACACCTCTCTGCACGTTTCAATTTCTCTTCTAATAAAGCTATTCTTTCTGTTCGTTCATCAACCTCCATTTGCAATTGATCCTTTTCTCTATCAATAGCAGCAACGGTACGTCTTAAACCATCAGTTTCACACGTGTACTCCCTATGCATAACTCTCAATTTCACTGCAAGTAAACATTTAAATAATTTTTAGTGACAAGTTGCAATAAAACTATTCTAAAAAAGTAAATTTACTAATTTCATCTTCCATGTCTTTGGCGTACTTTTCAATACCACTTGCTTCCTTCAAGCGCAATCGATGCTCAGTTTCATCTAAGCAATTTTGAAACTTTTCTATATTTTTCCTACAGTTTAAATGTATAGTTTACTACATTGAAATAACACCTTAATCAGATTGTATTACTTCAATTCAGCGATTGAAAACCTCTGTTGAGCAAGTTCGTCTTTAGCTTCAGCCAATTCCCGATCACGAAATTGTAACTGTTCTTCTAAATGAGTCACTTGTGATTTATAAGCATTTGATTGTGCACAAGTATCAGTAAAGTAGTTTTCTTTCTGTTTAAAAAACATAAATAACACTGATTAAGAATATATTGTTTTAAAAAAACTCAAAATAAAGCAACACACTTCTCTTATTTTATTCTGCAAACACGAAATTTGTTTTTCTAAACGCCTTCGCTCCTGAATTTGTGTCTCAGTGGCCAACTTTTAAAAAAAGACATTAAATTTTGATACTATAAGCTTTGTATGTGTCATACCTTAAGTTTATCCCTCAGAGTATCTCTATCCAATATTACAGTGTGCAAATCCTGACTTACAACTTCATTTTCTCGTTCTAATCGACGACTTGCAGAACGTTCAGCTGCTGATTTTCCCACAGTCACCTCTTGTTCTAATCGTCTTCTCTCCTTTTCAGTATCTCTAAACTGTTTCTGAATTTGATCCTTTTCAAGCTTCAATTCTTTTAAACACGACTGTAATTCTGTGTTTTGTTCTTCTACTTTACCAAGTCGATTCTTCAATTCATCTCGTTCCTTTATCAACCCTTTAACATTTCCAGCTAACACACTTTCTAATTTCTGTTTTCAAAAATAAAGTAATTTTTTTTAGAAAATTTATTTTTAAAAAAATATCAAAATTAAATTTTAAAAAATCAATTACTACGTCTCTAGTTGGTGGTGAAGCCACACCTTCTCCCCGATTTCTTAAAGCTTCGTAGCAGCTTTGATAATAATCTCGTTCTTCTGCTAATGCTTTAATTTGAGAAGCGCCTTGTGTTTCTTTCATTCCTGTGTCATTCTTTGTAACAACTTCTCTTTGACAAACCGCTTGATGGATTCGCTCTTGTATAGGTGAAGGTGATCGACTAAATCTTACATTTTTTGATCTAGCATTACGAAGATCTGGGGGTGGAGTAATGGCTCTTCTACCAAACGCAACCCTTGGAGGAGATAATTTAGCAGATGTTGGTATGTTCACTTTATGTCTGCATTTCTGAACCGGTGCCTTATGTTCTCTTATAACAGGTGGTTGTGGATGAATATCAGTAGCAAATCGTGTAAAATCATTTCGATTAGAACACCCAGCTTTGCCATAAGTTCTCTGAATTTCGTTTAAATTATCTTCAAATCTTGTGAAATATGGTTTCTTGCCACATTTACATTTACAACTGCAATCCATTGATGTGTTTAAAGTTTGTTTGAGTGCTGATACTTCAGATTCAAGCTGAGTTTCTAAAAAAATAAAAGAAATTAAGAAAAAAAATTTTAAAAATAGATTTTTTTAAGTTAAATTACTTATGGAAGTCAGTTGACTTAGTTTATCATTTAAACACAATTTTTCATTCTCCAAAGAATAAATTTCCTCTTCTCTTGCTTGGATTATTCCTTCAAGTTTCTCTTTATCACATGCCAAAGCAGAATTTTCCTAAAAAAAAAGCAAAAAATAAAACCAGATTCGAAAATTATTTAAGCTATTGCAATGAATTGAAAATTCCAAAACTAAATTTAAAAATAAAACCATTAAATACTTCATTCGAATCACAACTTCTTACTTTTCGTTTAATGCATAAATCATTGTGCAAATTATCAAGATCTCTTAAACTTTTTTTCAATTTCCCCTAAAATTTAAAACCAATTTTTAAATTTTATTTCCAATTTAATTTAATTACTTTTCAGTTAAACAACTTAAACATTTCCAAAAATATTAATTAATTAAAAATACACTCCTAAAACTCACAGCAGTCTGTCCAATTTCATTAGCAGACGTTTTAATAATTTTCTCTTTATCTTCTTGAATTCTATCAGTAATATTTTTCAATTGATGTAATTCCTGTTCCAACTTTTTATTTCTATTATTCAATTGCCCTAAAGAATTTTCAGCGATTTCTTTCTGTTTTAATGCATTACATAATTGTAAACCTAAATCTTCTATTTCATCTTCTAATTTGGAAATCTAATTAAAAAAAATTAATTGAATTACAAATTTATAAACAAAAATCTGAGTCTGAATTTCTCACACCTTATCTTTATAACACTCTAATTCTTTTTCATTTGATGATTTAGACATCATTTCATCAACACAGGAAGTAATAGCTTCATTTCTCGTTAAATGTTGATTAAGTCTCTCAATTTCATTATCTCTAGTAACTAACTGCTGCTGCAAACTTGAATTTGAAAACCTTAAATCTTCAACAACTGTTTGAATGTCGACTAATTCCCTTCTCAACTGAGTTATTCGTTTATCAGCTACTTCAAGCATATCAGCAACGTATGGCTCGTCAACATGAACATAAGCAGGAGCTTCTGCGGTTGAGGAAGACGGCAAAGAATTTGTTATATCCATTTTCTGTCGACGAAAAGCATAATCACGTCTTTTGGCACCTATAAATTATAAATTAATAAAATAAATTAATACATTATTTATTTATTATTTAAAAATCATTATTATTTTACACTGTCCACGAGTTTGAATAATCGCCTGAGCATCATTTTCTTGTAATTGTAAAATCCTTTCATTCTGACAATAATTTTCTTTTTCTAATTCTTTCAATTTATACATATATTGGGAATTTACAAATCGAAGATCGGTATTGTCATGCTCCAATTTCCGAAGTTTATTTCTGAGCTCTAAACAGTATCAAAAATAAAGTAAATAAATTCGAAATTCATTTATTTAATCTACACTACACTTATGTTTGCATACCTTGAGTCAACACATCATTTGATTCGCTTTGCTTAATCAAGTTTTGATGCAACTGGTTATTTTCCGTAGTTAATTGCTTAATTTGCGTAGTGAAAGTATCTAAACGATTTCCGATACACCCCTGAAAAGATAATAAATTTCAAAGCCGGTATTAAAATCAATGTTGTGCGGAACTAATCGTTACTATTTTTGCACTTGCCTTCGGTGTTGATGTTTCCTGCAATCGATATGATTTCAATTTCTCCAATTCATTAATTAATTTTTCAACTAAGCATGTAGATTCCATACTGAGAGGTAACTTATAGCCTAATTGATCTAATTTTTTACGTACTGCTCTAAATCGTGTAGATGCCATCTTCAAATACCTTTGGTATTATAAGTTATGAGATGTACAATATGTGATAGCAAATGCTTTTGATTTCATCAGTTACAGAAAATAACAAAAACTTATCAATTTCTAACAAGATTAAATCACTTGGGACAATAAAATTACATTATTTAAAACTATTCATCAATTATTAACAAGAAAACAAGCAAATTAGCACCAAGACAGATTAACTTCACCGCCATTTGAGTTTGTAGCCCCTATTGGCAAAATGCTGAAACTTTTTCAAATTTGTTACGGCGCTGGTCAGCTAAATAAATCTTGACATTCATTAATTTATTTTTTCTTGGTAAATAACTTCACGCAATTGTTGAAGTTAGTTTTGTTTGAATGCAACAACTTTATTATTTTTATTGTTTCAAACAAAAAGAATATTAAATTCTATACAAAAATTTTTACTTCGTTTTTGATTTATTTCTAATTATTATTTTTATAAAATATTTATTGTTGTTCATTCAAAGTTCATTTAGTTTGCAAAACTATTTTGTTTCATAAAATAATTTAGATGTATTAAATATTTTAAAAGCAAAACAATCATGCATTATGTTCAAATTTTTCTAATTTCTCAACTTCTTTAAATTAATAAATTTTCAGCAAAACAAAACAAAAAATAAACAATATACCTTTCAATAACAGTATCGTGTATAAAACAATAATAACAAAATTAAATTCAAGTAAAAATGTTCTAATTTTATCCCTCTAGCTCGTTCATACACGAAAAAGTGACGTCATGCATGATGTCATGCCACCGGATGAAGATCGATTGAGCACATGAAGAGAAGCACATAAAGGCAGAACATTGCAGTAGCATTGCTGTGCTTTGCTCAACACCAAACCTTGACCAGACAACAGAACCGAATGAATAAATCAACAACCAATCTCGCATCATCCTTTGGATTAATTTTTCAGTTTTGTAAGTAGACCTACTTTTTTTAATTTATAATTAAAACAGAGAATGAGACTTGATGCATGTATTGCAGAAAAGCTAACCTGTCATATTCGAACGAAATTTTCTAGAAACAAAACTGAAAATCTAAAAATATACAAAAAACCGAACAGCCATACTTTAATACAGTGTAATAAACTAATTATAACCATCTTGTTATACTTCAAAGAACTCTAAAATTAATGTGTTGTTGAATATTGTTTGGTAACCATAGCTACAAAATAAATTTTTCCTGGCATATTGACAGAAGAATAACCATTTTCCCATAAAGCAATAATTTCAAACAAATGAAATAAAATGCCTGTAATTAGGTTACAAGCTCTGAGAAATATAATTTTATTTTCAATACGAAAATTATGAATTATTTTTAATTTTAGATTTTAATAAATGCACATTTATGCTTTATTCATATCCACATAAATGTCAAGTCATTTTATCCATCCGAAAGCCAATACAAAACGCGAATGACTCATTTCAATAACAGTTCCAATAACAATTCTTTTTTGTTAAGTATTTAATTTGCAAGTAACTTGATCTCACCTTCTCAAGTAACCATAAGGTGATGTAAAATGGGATGTAATTGCATTACAGGCAAACAACTGGAAAATTTTTCAACTTATTCATAATCTAGCGCATAACTTTTAACACATTATCTATTTAAAACAACTATGTGCCTTTATCCTTTCCTATGACAAGTGAAAACACTCAAAAGTAAAGAGCCACTTGATTTTTTTTACTTTTATTCCACTCATCTCCAAGAGGTGTAAAGATGATAAACCCTTTTTATCTCAATACTAAGACATCCTGTTAAAGGGCAAAAGCATCTATCAGCTCGAAGGATAAGAAATTTTCACTTTTTTCTTCTCTCATCTCAAATCTAGAGATGATTTCTTTCTGCTGACCACCACCTTGTTTCTTCGCATGGTTGATCACAACCTAACACGCCACATTTGGTTTAAAACTCTCTCAGTTTGAAAGAGATAAGCTTAAATCTTCGATCAGTTTTCTCTAGTGCTGGAAAAGAACATTCTGCTTTTTTTATGGAAGTTATTAAGAAATTCTTATAGTCTAAATTTTGTAACAAGCAGTCGAATAATTTATTTGGATGTATATTATTATTGTAAATATTGACTGAGTTTTTGATATTTACATTAATGTAGTATTTATTAATAAATTAATTAGAATTTCTTAATTTGAGATGGAAGTTGTGTGTGTAAATATTGACTTTACATTACTGCAGAAAAGCAGGTGTACTAAACCACAAAAGAATAGTTTATTACGTACGTATGGGTGTGGCTGCATAATTTAAATTTTTGAGGGAGGAAAGAAGAATTTTTTTCGGGTTTGCCAAAAAAAAATATATTAAAATGCATTTTTGATGTTTGGAATATTTTTTCTCCTGTTTTCTTTTTCCCAAAGAAGATAGTTAAATATGATAAAGATACAGACACCTGTGCTCCTGATATATCTATTTTTTGCTGAAAAAGAATCCGATTCGGGTGGTTGCCCTTGGAACTGTAATGCCCTAGCAACCATAGATGTATGAGTTGCTTAGCAACGGGAGATTGTGGAGGAGTTAAAGGAAAGGGATGGTATCTTAAAAGAAAGTATTTTGACAATTTTAATGAAATCATTTTTGTTTAATAAATGTTTTTCTTTTTTAAAATTATTCCGCTTAATTAGAATTTAAAGGGTTGTTTACTTCCCTTTTTTATAAAGTTGTCGAACCCATTAAATTTCCATCTCCAGTTTTCAACTTCAAATTAAGGTTGACGTGCAATTTTTATAAGGCTGAAATGAATCGAACATCAATTTTTCATCTTTAATCTATATAATGATTAATTGATTACAGATAACATAAGTGCAATCAATAGTTTATATCACCTTTTACAAATGTCCGACATAAAATATTAGTGTAAGTGGTGTAGTGAAAAGAGTTGCTACAGGATACAGGAAATAAAATCTCGAGTATACCACACGCACTTATATAAAAGAAATGGTTTTTTTCCCTCGTCGATGACTCTAAAAAATGTTCTGTAGACATGCTAATAAAAGAAAATAAATTGCGGATTCTTAATCTGTTTTCGGACGGAATTGAAAGTTTTCATCTATATTTGGCAATTGCTCTCGGAAGCCATCAAAACAAGTTATTTATCATTTCACGTGTATTGTACATTTTGCAAGAGATTTTCATCATTTATCGATTATGTTATCAGCTATAAAAATCAGTGTGTTCCCATGGAGACAATCTGACTGTCATCATTGACTTTATTTTTCCTGGTGTGTGTTAATAGTCGCGTCGACTTACATAAATCAACAGAGAAATAAGATAAAAATAGAATCAGGTCTGAACTTGACATATTAAAATAGTAATTGTTTAAAAAATTATCGACTGAATTCAAAATAAAAAATAAAAAAAATTGGCGGTTTGCCCTAATTGATCGGCAAATTTTTTTCTGACTATTAAATATTTAAGAGCCGAACCTTTTTTTTCCTTGAGCATTATTATTGCATGTAGTATTAGGTTGCTTGTACTCAAATTTTATTTACTTCTACGTCAATATCGCGTAATAGTTATTTCTAGGAATAAGATGGAAAAACACTATAATAAACCTCCATCATCCAGGATGGTAATAAGAGTGCTAAGGCAAAAATACTTTAAATCATATTGACTATTGACTAGATTCATTAAAGCGTAGTTTACGATATATTATAAAATTGTATTTATTATTTAAATTTTTATATATTACAGATGAACTCAGGTTGCTTCACTATTAAAGAAAAATTGAGCCAACTGATTTAAAAAACAAAATGAAGATTAGATCACATTTGTCCATTTTTTTCATTGCACTTTTCATCTCTATTAATTTTCAAGTCACAGCTCAAGGTTTGTTTATCTTTTGATTTTAATTAACTAATTAATTTTATTGATTGCTTGATGATTTTGCAGGTTTAGATATGAACACACTCGCTGATAATCTCATCAATTCAACATCACTTGAAAATTCTACAATTCAATATCCATCCATACTGTCCACTGTTAGCAGCAGCTTGAATAATAGTGCAAACAGCACTCAACAACCAACCGCCATTATGTCAACGTCCACTTTCGCCCAGTTGACAAACGAATCCCAATTCTCATCGACAACTGCTGCTAATGAGAAAGAACCTGCATCCAATTTAACTTCACTCCCTCCAACAAATCTGACGAGCCTTGAGCAAGAGTATACTTCAACCATTGCGAGTCTCACATCTGGAACAGATTCTTTTACATGGTCACACCCACCGTCCATTCCAGTTGAGCATACCACTCCTCAAATTACTAACCAAACTGAATATGATGGAACAAATGCCTCATTAGCTGTCATCAATTCCACTCTTTTTGATGTCGATTCAAACTCTACACCGATAGATCCATCATTTAATACGACAGAAAACTCTACTCCGGCTTTAATGAACCCAGATGATACCCACAATTCGTCCACTTCAGCCACCCCTTTCACTAGCACAGCTGTAGAAGATGATTTAATTAGTAATAGCACTTTATTTGAAATGATCGATGTAACTGGACTTTCAAAAAATGAATCAAACTCTAGCAACACAACTGAACAAAACACTAAACAGCCATTGGGGAGCACTGAAACACTCACTAGTGAAAATCCGATAGCATACAACATTTCAAACACTGAAAACAGCACAGAAATGGAATTCAATGTCACATCTGTACCCGAGTTGGGGTTCACTAATGGAACAAACCCATCGACAAGAAACAGTACTGAACGGTTCAGTGATGTTGATGCAACACCATTGCAAGAAACAGCATCGTTGACATCGTCCAGTTCCATGTCCAGTGTGACATCAACAGACATTTTGTCGTCGTATACAGTGTCAATCTCCACTGAAGCAGAAACCTCAACAACCCCTCTTTCAACCATACCACGAGCGGCACCTACAAAGTGGTTCATGTTACAGTTTACAGGCAACTGCACCGAGATAGAAAAAAGATTCGATGATTTTAAGAAACAAATTCATGAAAAAATTCTTTTTAAAGCTGGAATTCGCGACCATCAAGTTACCGTAAATGCTATCAACTGTAGCAATTCTTTTTTCCTCAACGTTAGCGTGAGTCCTGAATCGGAAGGCCAGTTGTCGCAATTCTTTAGCAATCTTGAAACAACAACAAATTCGACAAATAAATTCCGTATTAGCGACGAAACCTACTTATTGAATGTGATTAACTCAGTTGGTGACAGCGCCTACCATCAACCACCAGAGGTGACTTTAAGTAGCAAACATACCGATATTGAATTCGTCATTTACGTTGCTTTGGGATCAACTTGTGTATTTCTTTTATCACTTGCTGTTATTCTGGTAGCTTGCAAGTATTGCAGATCGAAACCATATAAAAGTTTCGATCTGAATGACATTTCGCATCTGAGTCTCGGACTAGAAGATTTTACTTTGACCCGAATTCCCAGACCCAAATCGACTATCTATAATGACTTTGGACCAGGTATTGGAAACAAAAACCAATATAGTCCTATCGATCAGCAAGGAGAAGGAAGAAATGGAATGGTTCATTCGTACGACACTAGTGTGGTACCTTTAGAAGATGCGCCAAATTTTAAAAGTGAAAACGAAGCCGAGCCACAGATTGTGGGGAAAAGCACACAAACAACACCAACAAATCACGAGTATGAAGAGATTGATGTCAAAGGTGTGAAATCAACAGAAAATCTCCATTCGTTGCCTAATGTAGCAACTAAGCAATGGGGTGTTGATAATGCTTCATTTTCCACTCCTTAAGGAGAAGGATTGGAGATTTTATTGATCATTAAAAAGTTTTTATGTACAATATATATAAAGAATTCAATAAAATAACAAGCGAAAACAGAAGAGATTAAAGAATATAAAAATGTTGAAGATATACGACCATTACAATGGCTTTTTCATGGTTTTAAAATAAAAGTGAAGTTACAGTTGGAGAAAAGTGTGGAAATGTAAATGCATAATTTATCTGTAGTTTTATCTCAGGAAAGATAGAGATAGAAGAGCCCATTCTTTGGTCACAATTTATTATATTTCTTACGTCACATTAATTGTAACTATAAAACAATCTTTAATTACTCTAATAGTATTGTTTTCTAATGTTTAAAGGTATTAATTGTACCTATATTTGAACACAGATTTAATTTCAATTTTTTTTCCACCCAATCGGCTGTGATTTTTCTCACTGTTTTTCTTAATGTTAAAAATTCTTCTTGTCATTTGTATCTCGTCTCTCCATGTCTACTTATCTATTCGAATTTGATGTTGTTTTAGAATAATCTAACACGATATGTATACGTAGTGGTGTGTTAAATTGATACAATTCTTGAAATTTTTTCCAGAAATTTGTTATATATAGTTTGTTACATTATTCAAGGCAAAATGATCACATGAAACTGATGTGTTTGTCAGAATCCTGTTGTAACAGAAGTAAATAAATAAAAATGTAAAAAATATGTAGATGTGGATTCCAAATGCAGTGTTGGGATCAATCATTATTACTATGTGTTATTAATATAAATATATACATATATACCTATACAATCATTGAATATAAAACATTTGTGTAGATTTTGTGATTAATATTACATTTAAGATTTAAAATTAATACGTGATTTTTATGTCGAGTTAAATAAAGAGTATAATGTAGTTTTAATCTTTGAAACAGTTTACTTTTGTTCATTAAACCAATATTTGTATGGGTTTATGATTATAAAAAGAAGACAAAAAAGCAGCATGTTGAAAATGCATAAACATATGAGTTTTTTGAATCAATTGTTTCTCCATTTGAAAAATATTTATTTACGAGCAATCATATCATTGAAATAATCAATAACTGTTTGCGATTTGTGCCGCAGGATGTCGCTAGCTTGTGGCATTCTACCAGCCATAACTTGCGGCGATCAGATCATGATCAAAGACTAGGCGGAGCGAGTCGAATTTTTGGCGAACACTGGGGCGACAACGACAATAAATGAGCTAATTCAAAATAAGCTTTGGATGAGGTTAACAGAAAGTGAGAAGATCGGAAAAGGAGATATCAATGTCACTCTCGCATTTTGACGAAAAAAGTGGTGTTGTAACCTGCGAAACTGAATGGGGACGATGGTGGCAAACAGTGGGTGAAGTTTGTATAGAAATCGATTTAATGCCCGGCACGCGAGCTAAAGATGTTAAAGTTCACGTATCACCGACATTTATTGATTGTTCGGTGAAAGGAAAATCTATTGTCAGGGTAAATTGGTTTGATTTCAATTGAATTTATTTTATTGTTTTTATTTTCTTATTCCTCAGGGCAATTTCTTTCATTCAGTTATCATGGATGAGACAGTTTGGACCATAGGTTGAACTATATTAAGGTTTTTACCAATAATTAATTATTTTAAGGGAAGTTTATATTTAGAAGGCCGAAAACAACTTCTAATTCAACTCACTAAAGTGGAAGCGAATCCTGATAAACCATGGGCATCATTACTTGAAGGTCAATATATCCCAAATGAGTGGGTGTTTCATGAAATGAGGAAGAAATTGGATCTCGAAAATTTTCAAATTGAGGTAGAATTAAAAAAAAATATATATAATATTCTAAAATTATTTTAATAAAACTCTAAAATACATTTTACAGAATCCTGGATTTGATTTTAGTAGTGCCGAAATCAAAAAATGCTATGACACAATTGATACAAAACTAGAATCTGCAAATCCATCTTAAATTTTCCGTAAAACTTTTATGTAAAGTAAAGAGTTCTGAAGTAAAGAGAAATTTATTCATACGATAATAATTTTGCTCTTTGTTCTTTCAACGGAGCAAATTTCTTTGCCCAAGTTACAACTTGATTCAGTAGATTAGTCAAGTTATGACGTTTACACAGAATTATTAAATAAAACACACTTTCAATTGGGTCTGGAAAATTATCTATCTGAAAACAGTATAATTTTCAAATGAATAAAATAATTAGAATAATTTAAATTAATAATCATTACCTCATTACGGGAGTTCAATTCCTTCTCTAATCGGGTCTTCTCTTCTTTTAATACTGATAAATTCATTTCCGTCACTGCGTATCTTTCATCACAAGGCAACGAGAAGTCGATTAAATCTTCATTATCACTACCTGATGATTCCAGAATTCCTTCCTCTTCAGATATTTCTAGAGTTTCTTCATAATCTAGTGTCTTTTCCGTGAAATTACTTGCAGTACTCGAACTTTTCGATAAACATTTAGTTGGTAATTGTAATCGTTGTGAATCTACATTTGATTCATTTTTATCGTTGTTTAATTTCAAATCATTAGTCACCAATTCTTGAGTTTTAGTTTTAGCCATTATATTAACAATTGCCTTTTGTATGTAGGTTAATTCGATTTTCAAAACATAAATTTTAGCTTGGTTATCAATTAACAAATTAGCAATCATTTGATGTACTATTAAACTGTTAATCACATTATCGGTGTTTTTAGGAAGAGGCACATGATTTTCTGCTTCTTCTCCTTGAATTGCATCAAATTCATCGATATAATTAATATCATCACTGGTTAAAATTGACGAATCTAACGGATTAATGTCCACTTTTGAGTCGCTATCGATCAAATAAAGCAAGATGGCAAGACTATAATATGCACGAATCGATTGACAGGTAGTTAAATGTTGTGGATGATGGATTTCGTAATTAGCTTCACGAATTGGTAGACAGGCACTTAAATCAAAAGCACCAAACGGAAGTAATATTCGAGAAAGAATTAGAAAAGTTTGTTTGTGTACGCTGTTTTGGCATAGATCAAGTGCTTTAATGAGGTATTGCAGTCCTGATAAATCACTTTTTTCCATGTATGATAAAAGTGCACACGTTAACAGTAAGCTTATTTGAAGGAGCACCTAAGGAAAAGAAAAATAATATTAAATTATAATTAACTAAATGTTTAAATTATATTGTTATTACTTGATTATGTGCAAGAGCTGAACTGTTCACATTAATTCTTTTATGTAAAAATGCTCTCATAATGATGATTTGTTCGACTTGCTTGAGTATTATTTCTTCTTTAGCCTTCCACATATTTATGATATAATGTATGAAAGATTTTCCATCAAGTAAGTAAGGTTTCCAAAGTGATAAAGACGTAAGATTTTTATCTGGTTTTAACTCCCATAAAGTATCATCAGTAGTGACATTCTTAAATATGACATGAATGCATTGATGAACCTCAGCTACGTAGCTAAATACCTAAAAAAAGAAAAAAAGAATGTAAATATTATAAAATCAAAATTATTTTACATCATTTCTTCCAACCTGTAATAATGGATACTCGTCAATTACTTCAGTCACAGATGGCCAATTATTTCTAAGTAGAAAATCCATAACACTTTCTTCAGCAAATCGAAGAGCACCAGATTGATCTCCTCCTAATTTGGCTAAATGAGCAGCAACTTTAAGGGAATTCGGATCACATCGTAAAGATAACGTTTTGCTAGCACCAATTAAATCTCCTTTTCCTACTGCACATTTCGCTGCTAATTCATAATTTCCTTCTTTTATCGACTGACTTTGCCATTCATTCAACAATTCGCCTATGATTGGATCATCAGGCGATAGCCTTAGCCTGGCAATACATAGTGCATCTCTATACATTTTTTTCTTTCTTAGAATATCAACTGCCCCTTCGATATCTTCTACTCCTACTAAGTACACCACAGCACGATGTATCTGCCCTTCTTTATTTAATTGATCTATGTAGGAAACACAAGCTTTCTTCCAAAGTGCAGGTGAAGCTCGATGAGCTAATGCGAGAAGTAAATCGCTTAATTGGTTATTCGCCGTTGCTAATTCGATTGCGTTGCCAATATTTCCTTTCCAAATTTCTAATTGTAAAGCATATTCAAGATTGTCATGTTCTTTGTGATAATTAGCTTCTGTTTTTATTAAGCGAAAAGTGTCCACTCGATCCGAAAAACAGCCCAAGTGTGATGTATCTCCAGTACCAAATCGAACATTTCTTGCTTCTGGAGTTGATTGCGATTCCACTGACACACGATCAGCAAGTAACAAAATGTCGTTTAAAGACGCCATCTTGCCCCTGTTGTCCAGTTGTGCCGATAAGGGAAATAGAGATTTGAATGGTCTTTTCTTTTTTTTTCGGTTGGCAAAATCTAAAAGAAGTAATAAAATAAAGTTAGAAAAATTAAATAAATACCAGATCAAAGAGATTATAAGTTATTTTAAAAAATAAAATTCCTTAATTTAGAATAGTGTAAAATTAACCTTTCACCGTTGATGTTGTTGTACTTTCTGATGCTAAATTGAGAGAAGTACTACTACCGAAATTAGTGTCATCTTTTTCTTCGAGTTTGCTACTTTCCGCGATTGATACGACTGACGCATTTAAATTATCCATACCATTCTCTTTACACTTTGTCATTTTCTCTTGAAGTAGAAATTTTTCCCTTTTAAGTTGAATCAACATTTGGATTTCTGCCATTGCGTTTTCATTTTGTGAAACATCCGCTGGTTTTACTTCTTCAGTTGCTTTCTTTTTCTTGTTCTTTTTCGATTTACTACCAGTATTTACTAAAAAAAAGCAAAAATTAACAAATTAATAATCAAACTATTTATTATTACATCTAATTAATATCATACATTCAGGATCTGGCGGCATTTTATGTTCCTGCTCGCTGATTACCCATCGCTGAGCTGTGCTGTCTTCGCCTCCAGTGTAAATAACGTCAGGATCTAATGGATTCCATTCAACAGCAAAAACACGACCACTGTGTCCTCTAAAGTTAGCTATGCCTCTATTATGAATAACGTCCCACACTTGTGCAGTTCCATCGTACGAAACTGATGCTAAATGGCCACACATATGAGGACTCCAATTCAATGAAACAACACGTAGTTTATGACCTTCAAGTTTTCTTGTGCATGTAGTTACAATTGGTACATCCCCGCTGATATTTGGAACGGCTGTAAAAAATTAATTTTGTTATAATCTGTTGTTATAAATTTAAAAAATTATTTATTCTTACATAAATAAGGGTCTAAATCGTAAACTGAAATTGAAGAATCGTTGGACGAAGCAGCCAACCAAAATTTATAGGGTGAATCATTTGCTTCAATATTAGTGTTAGTTGGATGCCATCGTAAACATTGAATTAGTTTTCTAATTTCGTCAATGACTACAAGTCGTTTGACTGATGGCATTCGGTATACTTCAATAGATCTTTACATAAAAAATATTTCACAAGTTTAATATTATAAAAAAGTTACATCATTAATTAATAAAGTAAATATTACCCATCATCATTTCCTATTGCAACTAATGTTAAATTATCATTCCAAGAAATTTCTGATCGTGGACGAAATTTTTGCTGAAATAATTCATTAGGAAAAATTTAATTACATACATTAAAACTATAATTAAATATTCCTACCAAATGTGGATTATGTCTTTCAATAATTGTATTAAAATCTTGACTAGTTTTTTCGTCTTTTAAGTCGTTTGGATGAGTTAAAATCAATCCATTGCCGCAAGAATAAACAGTCAGTTTTGATGCTTTAATCTCACTTTCTAAATGAAAATAAAAAAGTTTTAATTATATTCAGTACTCTACATTTATCTCTCTTCAATTTAATTACTAACCACCGCAATAATCAGTACACGGTACACCCCAAACAACGGTATATACAGTTCCTTTATGATTACTATTTGCAATAAATGGCGGTCTAGATAATAAATAATTCATAATGTATTAATAAACTTCATCATTTACAAAGTATTATTCATTCAATTTCTTACTTATTACTCATAACATTATAAATTCCAACTCTTCCTTCATCAGTACCAAATGCAAGTCGTCCTTCTAATTTAGGATGCCATGCTACCTAAAATTGAAAAAATATTATAAAGTTTGATTCAAAATGTCACAAAAATGTTGACTCACAGTTGTAACTTTGCTTCTAAGCCCTTGCCAAAAGCAAGAAACATTGTAAGAACCTGCAGATAATTGTGTATTCCAAACACGGATAATATTATCACCAACCGCAACTGCCAAACAACCCATATATACTGGTGAAAAGTGTAAACCGTAGACAAATCCTCCTAAAGTTGCAACTGAGTGAATACTCTTTTTAGCTGCTAAATCCCACACTATTATCTTTAAATAAATAAAAATATAAAATTAATAAATCTGTATAAAATCGTTTTAATAAAATAAAAAAATACCTGTCTGTCCATTGAAATTGTACAAGCCATTGAACCGAATCCGGAGATATTAAAAATACTTCTATTATGAGTAGGAGATTCTTTATTGCACACAACTTCCCATTGCTGTTTAGCAGATTCTTTAGACAAATTAAGAGCTAAAAGCTCCCCACTATAAAATGGAAGAAAATCAAGTTAAAAAATAAAAATAATAAATTTAGAAATTAGTAAAATTAAAAGATTTCAACTTACTGATACCCAGAGCAGAATAAAGTTTCTATTTCATTACACCAATAAAGTGTAACCCATAACCGGCTTTTAACGTGATCATCCTGATGTCGTGATCGATATGCTGAAGAATTCTGTGGAATTTTATGTGTAGTAATAAGTTTTCCTTCAGCAACATCCCAACGTCGAACTGTAGCATCTTTACCACCGGATGCTAAAAATATTTCACTTAAACCCGTAGTAGTAAACCAAGTTAAACTTTGAATTTTATCTTCATGTCGTCTTAAAAGATGCAGATGTGCAGGTAAATTAGACACTTGTAAAATTAAAATTAAACCATCACAAAATCTGTAAATAAAAATACCTTTTGATTATTCATACAAAAAATTTAAAAATTTATATAAATTCTCACCCAACTGCTACAATATTTTTATCATACGGTGAAAATGTAACAACAGATATTTGTCCTGATTTGTGAATTAGATATTTCTTAACTGATCCATTAATGTACAAACAAATTGTTCCTTTTTCATCTCCACTGGCAATCAAATCGTAGTCAGCTTGAGACCAATCAACACAGGTAACTTTTGCCTTAAATAAAATAAAAATAATTAGTTACAACATCATTAATTAATTTTTTGTGACAAATCTCACTTGATGTCCATGATACTGTTTCAATTCGACTTGATTGTTTACATTCCAAACTGTGACTGTTCCTGTCTCCGATGCACAGACTAATTCTGTTTGGGTCGGCGCAAATCTGACACCAACAACACGATCGTTCAGTGTGCGGCCGTTTAGCACACCGGTGTACATAGGTGGATTAGTGGTTAATTTTAGCAAAGCAATATTTTGTTTGATTCCAAAAGCAAATAATCCATCATCTGTACAGTCACTGACCCTGCTGCAATACCAATTTGGCGACGGAGCTAAACCGATTCCTTTCATTTTATCTTATTAATAGTCTCGATGTGATATTAGAATGTTGACAATAAAAAATGAGACTTGACTTCTTTCATTCACTACCGATCAGCAGTTTAGCGCAGATTGTAATTTAAGCAACAGCGCGCTATTCAAAGAAAGTTTCTATTCATTAGACGGTGCTGCACCCAAGTGACAAATAGCAAAATTGAATGGCGATTCTAGTTCAAAGTGAGAAACTTTGTCATTCGATACTATTATTCAAAGATTTAAAAATATGAAACGGATGTAAAAAATTGATGGTAAAAATAAAAATTATATTAAAATACATTTCTAATATTATCAACTCATTTTACACATAAAATTAATTCTGAAAATTTATTATTTTATGTTTGATGTAAAGAAATCAATATTTTATTATTTAAAATTTTTATTAGTCTTTAAAAAAAGACGAGATCATCAGAATAGCTAAAAAAGTAAACCAATAAACAAATTAAGAATAACAAGTTCTATACTAAATGCAAGAGAAATGCTTGTTGATGGCGATACTTGATGTTGTTGATGAAGCGATACATCTGTAATTTAAAATATAAATTATAAAATATTTTCTCAAACGTTCAAAAATTATTACCAATAATATTAACAGTAACATTTCTCGTTGCGCTTCCCAGTCGATTAAATGTTAAACAAGAATATAAACCAGCATCGGATGAAATAACTTCATCAATAATAAAAACAAACTGATGATCCAAAAATGAGTATCTTCTATCAACATTTTCATCAATTAAAATTCCATTTTTAAACCACTGAATACTTGGCTTCGGATAACCATCAACAACACACGTCAGTTTAATTTCATCATCTATTTCAGCATTCAATACTAAACCATCCATATTGCTACTCACTATACGTGCAACACCTGTAATTTAATAAAAATAAAAACATCTTAATAAAAATAAATAGATATATTAAAATATTCATTACTTTCAATAGGAATATATACAAAATCCTCTTCATATTTTCCATTAGCTGCTACAGAAAAACAAGAATATCTTCCTCCATCTGATGATGTAATATTTGTCACTTCTAATACACTTGTAAGTTTCACAAAATTATATCCATTCGCACTTTGGATAAACTGTTCTTCAGTATCAGACACATGAAGATAATCATTCTAGAACAAAATTAAATCAAATCAAATACAAATAACACAAATCATTTTAATATTAATACTTTAATATTAGGATAAGTCCATTTAATATTCACAGTACTGTTTGGTTTTACATTAACAACACACGTAAGTTTGACTTTGGCATCTTGGACATCAAAAGCTGTTATTTTGTTTTTGATATAAGGATGAGGTGGTTTGCCTCCGTTTTCTACAAAGATAAACTTAATTATAGTAATTACTTGACCTTGAATAATAAAAAAGCTCCGCAGTGAAAACACTCACCAAAATAATGCATGTGATATTCTCTACTCTCGACACGTTTATCTAAAACGGCCATGCATTCAAATAAACCAGTAAAAAAAATATTAGGATATCTGATTATAAATCCTTGCGTTGGATCATATTCAATATCATCTTCCTGAAGATGTACCTGCAAATTTTAATAGATTTTTTTACAATTTATCATTAATATAAGATACTTAATACCAAACTCACTACTTGACTATCGGAAGGAAACTTAATTAAAGTCAAATTTATTGAAGGATCTGTAGGTCTACAAGGAATCACTCCTTCATAACCTTCAGTTATAGGCCCAAAGCCAAAATTGCCAACAAATGTGTTGGAAGGAACAAATAAATTATTTGGATCTGGAAAAAATAGAATAAAATAACCCGCAGACTGTAAAATAATAAAATAAACCTTACCTTTGACATAAACATAAATTTCAGACGATTTAATAATATCAGATCTTGTACAATTGCATTCATAATAGCAAGAAATCCTACCAGTATCTTTAAATATTGCATTTTCAATAGTTAGTGTTGATTTGTATCGCTTTTGCACTTGTCTTTCATGTACTTGTGCGCGGTCATCCATTTCCTGACATAATAACATAATTCATAATTTAAAAAAAAGCTTTTAGCAAGTTTGTTAAAGATTTGCTTAAGTGATTATGTCAAATTAGTTGCCCTTTATTCATTGATACACGTTAAAACAGCTGTGAGTGTAAGCAAAAGCAAATTCTCCCTATTAGTACTGTGGGAAACGGAATAAAGAACAAACACACTCTTGTTTACACTAAACACTACAAGAGATTTCACTTCACTTTCCCATCTTTCATAAGTGGGTGTAATTGCACAGCAGGGAATAAGAGGGGTTAAAGAGACACATCAATTTATAAATAAAAAATATTCAACAAAGTCAGCTTTGACTTTAACAATTTTTTTAATAATTACTCAAAAATGGAGTTCAATTACCACAGTGCTGTTCCATCGAATTGGATGATAACCCTCACAGGTAATACTGAAGGTTGTGTTGGTTTTCACCACCAGATACGGAGAATGGATATTCATAGTGGGGCCAAGGTCGAATTCACTTCTTGCCACACCTGAATAGGAAAAAATAGAAATTAAAGCATGGTTTTTCAGATCATTAAGAAGTTCTCCTTCGAACGTCAATATTTTCAACATCATTAAACACAAAAAACTAGAACTATATTGAAAAATAATCAACGGTTTTCTATTGCATACTTTGTATTATATGAGGCATAAAGTGTGTGACAGTTACAAGGTAAATATTCTTATGTTAATTACAATACGCGTAAAACCCATAAATAATGAAATTTGGTCCATTACACAATTATAATGCAAAGAAAATATTGTAAATAACCATAAGTGAAGACAAACAGCGAGGTCATAGACCTAAAACGGGATTTAAAGTAGCTCTAGTTGTAATATCTGGTTAAGAAGTTGATATCACCTTCAACAGTGTTGTGGGTAGAACAACTTTGTACTTGTTTTTTTTTAAGTTAAAACTCGGGTGGTCGGTTATTGTATATTTTTACGAACTAAATTCGATTGAGGCTAATTGAAGTCGTGATAATTCATGAAATACGGGTAATTGACTGTTCAAGTTGGCTGGCCTCACTATGGTAATTATTCTACCCCAATATAAGTGAAGGAAATGTGGGTAATGTTTTAAACAAGGTCTGCATAGAGTCAGACAAAGTGTAAGTAATATAAACATGAGCTTATTTTTGCTGCTAGAATTGGAATTTGTGAATTAAAAAGAAATTTTTTCTGTTTAATTTAGTATTAATGCTCAATCTGTATTAAATTAATAATAAGATGAGAAATTAAGAACTTATTTTATAAGATAAACAGGATATGACTGTGTATAGTTGATTAATGCTGTGATAACTAAACAGCTGCAAGATGAAGTTCTTTGCAACTGTAATAATTAATAAGTAAATTGAATGATGAATTGCTTTTTGTGATGAAATGTTTTTTGTTTTCAAATCAAAAACCTGTAAAAAATAAATACTGGAAGAGAAAGGGGTGCTGACCCATCAAGGTCTTAGGTAATAACTTTGTCTTGTTTTAATATGAAGGTCATGTTTAAATAACTCTTTTTCATGGATCTAAGTCATAAATAATAAATTATACAAAAGTAATTGTTAATTAAGAGATTTCTAAGTATAGTATAGTATTTTTTTTTACCTTTTCGTGTGTGTGCTCCATTAATTACAAATGATGAAAATAAAAGTAGTAACAGTTGCAATATGTGATGCTTTGCGTGCATATTGCCACTGCTTATTCAATAGTTTGAAGATGATGCAGGTGCATGACAAAATTGACTACTTTCCAAATGCACAAGTGAAAATAATGACTGGACTGACTTTTAACTTATGCCAGACTCCAGACTGACCCACTAAAGTTAAGCAACATAAAAAATTGTAGCGTACACGCCATCACGTGGCAAGTTGATGAACCAATTCGTGTTTTAATGAGACATCCATTCGTTATTGAGTAAAAGCAAGATGTTTAGCAATAAGATAATTTATGAAGGTAAGGTAACCAAACTTAGAATTAATGTTTACATGATTTTTTTAATTTTTTTTTAAAGTTTTTCTGATATAACCTCAATTTAACCACGTTTGAAATCTGATCTGATGTGCTGACATTGCAGGACAGCTCCTGGATCCAGTGGAAGTGCTGAAAACAAGCAGTTCTTTATCACTTATTTTTTTGCAATAAAAATTAGAAAAATAATTAGACAAAAAGTGATTTTTTTAAACTTTTTTCAAGTTTAAAAAATATTCATTTAAGCTTACTTTAAATTTAAAAAAAAAAACAATACATAAATTCTATAATTTCCTTAAAATCGTAAGGGCCATTGACGCTATTAACGTGAGTTCTTTATCAAATTAATATATTTTTTTAAATTTTTTTAAAAAAAAATCACGTTCAATCTTCTTCAAACTGAAAAGTCCTGTTTTAGTTCCGCCTAAACACATTCTTGAATGCACACAATCAAGTAAAAGCATAAAAGTAATAAATTTAAGGTCATCGTTCTTATTTGAGGAAATATCATAACTAAACTACATTTTATATTTAAAATTGATTATTATTGGGTAGAAAATCTTCATTAATCAAGGCATTAAGGTGTTTTTTTAAAAATGGGCGTTATCACACCAGAAGTAGCACCCACTACCAAACTGACTCATTCTATATCTGGAAGATATAGTGACTAGACTGCAAATAAGAAAGTCATATTGCCTATAAAAGTGACTTTAAATGGAAATGGAAAATTAAAAGAGTAACGAAACAATTTAAACAAGAAAAATAAATTATAATAACTTATAGTAATTACTATTTTACCTCATCATTAAACATCTATCTGTCTTCTAAGTCTGATATTTTAAAAGGATCATAAAAATTTATTTTATTATTTTTACCGGAAATGAGAATGCAAAATATTTGATTTATTTATACATATTAAAACAATGATTATTTATAAATGAGGTCATGCACAGCTCTTCAAACTTAAAAGGTTTTTAAACGGTCCACAAGTAAATTGATAGAAAGTAGGTTTGTGTTAATAAATTTAATTATGACACTGTTTCCGCTTTGATGAACTTGTTACTAATGTTCTTAAACCAATTTAAAAGTACAAGTATTGTAACCGCCTAAAGATTATCCTTAATAGCATCTCAAAAGTGTTCCATAAATTATAAACTTAGACATGCAGTCTTTTCATAATATATCATTAATAAATAAACACACATTGTGCAAGTTTATTTACATCTGATCATATTTATCTATGTAAAAATTACTCGTTAACTATTAATAATGCACTCAATTTTTAACATAATAAAGTAAAATATGGCATTAATTTTAGCCACATTTAAAACTATTTATTCACATATTCATTATACAATTCATTTCTAAAACATAAATACTATTTAAATCGATTTATAATGCCGCCTGAAGATACCTTGTGACCATTTCGACGATGCCATAAATATAAATAATTAAATTACGGTATTTTTTTTTGATTAATTGCAGATGCCACAAGCAAGGCACATCAAATAATAATCTGTCTTGTGATTTACGGATTTAATTATCACACTTTCCTCATTAAATTACATTCATTGTCCACTTGATTAATTAAATTACGGTATGTGTTTGATTAAAAATAATCACTGGTCTTTCTCTGCTGCCAAACTGACTGGAATAAATTAATTTATCAGCCATTATTTTGATTTCTTCTTTCACGATCAGATCCCCATGAAACGTCAAAATTCTGTGGAGGATTTCTCCAGTTAAATCCACTGGGAACTCTATAAACAGGTGCTGCATTGCGCTCTTGTATACATCTAAAATAGAAATTGTATTTAAAAAAATTATATTAATTTAATCGAATTTATATTACGGAATACTTACGAGCAAGTATCAGTGTCGTAATAAAATCCTGTAGAACATTCGCGAATATGTCGGCAAAGACATTCGCAACTTATAGGATTCCAGAATCGGTTTTCTCCAGTACAACGCTCAATTTCATCTTCATTTCGACACACACATTTACACTCGTTTGGATGATACTCTTGAAGTGGGTTACAATCTTCTTCTTTAGTTCTGATATACAAATACAAACATATAAATAAATTTATCATCATTAAACTTAAACTTAACGACTCACTTGCATCTGCAGTCACAACTTGAATGTTTTTCTAACTCTAAGTGCTTAAATCCCTCATGTTTAAACCCATCTTCACCCGGTTGATAACGGGCCATTATGACCTAAAATAAATAGAGAATGATTCATGTTATTTACAATTTAAACATTATTTTTTCAATTAAGTTACTAGATGGTGTTGTCATACTTTCATTGCATTTAATGTTGCGCAATGCTTGTTTTATTTACCTTTACTCGTAAAATTTCTATTTTAGTTGGCTCACAGGCCAACAGATCGTGATTGCAGCACCCTCCACATCTCTCCACACGCGTGCATGATGGATAATAAATAACCGAAGGGTCACTTGACTTCTCTAATTCAACTGGTGTCAATTGAGGCTCGCATTGAGCCATTTCTACCATATCTCCAGTGCGCACTACGTCATCAAAAGAAAAATTGGGTAAGCCTACAAGAATACAGTATAGAAGAAAAACAAATTGCTAAATTCGAAGAGGAAGATTAGTTTCTAGTAGAAATGTTAAATTTAGGAGAAGAAAAATAGGTCAGAAGATGAAGTGAAATTTGCTATTGCGTAATTTTTGACTTACCTCCGGAATTAGCTCGCATGAAAACTGAAATTAAAAAAATTTGAAATTAGTTGTAAATTTATATTTAATTAAAATACTTTTTTTTATTAAAGTATAAACTTACTACTAACATTTCCTGGAACTGCAGAAGCAGGTATTGCAGATTCAAATTCATCTGTAAAAGGAATTTTAATGTGAAAATTAACCTTGTAATGTGAAATTAATTAGTAAACAAATACCTTTGTTTATAACTAAGTCATGAATAAAATCTTGTGTACTTTTAATAGGATTTTTTAAAAATATTGAAACCGGTATCTGAAATAAACAATAATAATTATTATTATAACATGACTTTTAATAAAAATTGATGTCACATGTTTACTAAGTAATTAAACCCCAAGGCTGAACCAAGGACAAGATGGTATACACGAGAAAACTTCCGGTTTAATATCTAAATCTCTAAATTCAGTTTATAGAAAGAGTAAGTAAGTTCACTAGCCACAATAATATGAATATTGAGGCCAATGGCACTCCGGGCAATTCCCGGAAAAGTGCGTTAACATTTTGACCCACACCTAATGGGACAAAAAAAAATGTTTACTTCACCTCACATAATATCCTCAACGTAAAAATATCATAATTTAAAATGTTATTTTAGTTACAAAGCGATCAATATTGAACAAATCGAACTTTTTCTTTATGGAATTAGGTCAATTTGTACGTGGAAATTGTGTTAATAATATTCATAATTAAATTCAGTAATTCCTATAATAAAATTTCGTAATAAAATTCAATTTATTTTTTTAAATTTTGATTCATTTGTTTGTGTTTCTCCGTGATGATTTAACATTAATAAAACTAAAAATGATTCACAATAATTAAGGTATGAATAATCCTGGAAGTTTAGTGTTTAATGTTTATCCAAATGGAAATGGTTGAGAAAAGATGAATAACAGGATAGGAAATACAATAATATAAGTCTCATTAAAACCAGACTAAAGTTATTTGAGAACTTGAACTTGCTAAAGTATTTTTAGAGAAAATGATGATATTTATATAAGTTTTCGACAAACTTAGCAATGTAATAGAAGAAAAATTAAAAATAATCAACTGACCTGACTGCTACTTTCATTATTCTCCTGTATCGTAACCGCTGGCCGTAACTTTGGATTAAATTTCTCATTTACTTGACCAGGAAACACTATCCTCGCACCTGTAGTTGTGGGTGTACTAATTTCATGTTTTACTCGCCGTACTCCAGTACACGTGTCAATGCAGAAGCCAGTGATTAAAAGTGTCACAAGTGGGAGCAATAGATTCATGTTGTATAGTTTGACTGTAAAGATAAAAAGACCTTGGGAAAGAGGCAATACAAGTTTGTTATTTCAACACCACTCGCACACCTCTGTACGCAATGAGACGCGACCTACTCAAAAGTGGCTTTTCCCGCCTCATCCTCACGTCACGCCGGATAGTAAAATGGGTGATTGACAAGGTTAATGACCCAATTATTCGATTTGCCAAAATAAGATTAAATTAAGTCTTTGAAAAGAGATGAGGGGTTGGGAGTTTATCTCTAATATTTTTTAAGTTGTCAATATAAGTTTTTTTATTAGTGTTTTAAGTGTTTGATAAGAATGTTATCAATTATCTTAATTACAGGTGAATTTTAAAAGCAGTTTTTATGGTATTATGCAATAGATTCCGATGAATATATTTTTTTAGTCGTCAGTTACACGAATGGAGTTTAGAAATAAATAATAAAAAAAATTCTATTGAAAAGTAACCTTGGAAATTATAGTATATAGAAATGAGAGCAGTAAATTCCGCTTATTGGCATTATGACAAATAAAAATGATACCATAAAACTGACAGACTGCTGTTTTTTTTATCATTTTTGGCCTGAATTTATCGATAAGATTGTTTTCTTACAATTACATTAATTACATTAATATCATAAAAGAAATTGATAAAATAAACAGATGGTAAATAAAATAAATGTTGAGCAGTTTCTAGTAATTTTTTTTAGAAAATTAAATCATTTTCCAAGTAAAATAAGGGTGAGAAAAACAAGGAAAAGATTTTGTTTTCTTATTTTCGTTATATAAGAATAATATTGAGTTATTAGTTACCTTAAAATGTATCAAAGTTCACTTTCTAATTGAAATCCAACTCTAAATCCTTATAATATATTCGCCTCAAATTCTCTGTCCTGTTGCCAAGTGCTGATGTATGAAAATGTTATAGAATACTATTTCCTCGATTTATAGCTTTATATATTATATTTTATAATATTTTACGAAATTATAGTTACAAAAGAATGATGATTAAAGATGGAATTACCGATTACGGTGTCATCCTCCCACGGAAGTAAGTTTTGACTTTTGACAAAGTCTAAAACGAGTGGTTTGACGTCATTTGTACAAATCCGTGTATTATTTTTATCAGAACAGGTTGGCGAAACAGGAACGAAATTTGCAAGTCAATTAAATATAGGAAACATGACTAAACATTTAAGTTATAATTGAATTTCTCGAACTTCTCTGTTTACATATTTAGTGTTTAGTTTGTTTATATGTTTCTTTCCTTATTACAGTAATTAAAAGTTAATTTTAAAAATGAATTTTATTTTTTTTTTTAATGTTTATTTTTATCAGTTGAAAAAATTGTCACTGTTACAGAATTAACAATCCCACAATTCCTTGTCATAAAAAAAGAAAACCTGCAACTTATTAAAATTTTAAAAACATGGATTTTTTCCATTTTCTAGCACTAATTTAAATCAGTTATAAGTTTCATGTCATTTGGCTTCATTTGCAGGGGGGGTTTTTAAATTCAGTTAGTTAAAAAACATCTTGCTAAAAAATTAACAAAAAAATGAGGTAAATTCTAAATTTATTTCAAATTTTATCGCTAAATTTGCTAAATTTTATCGTATTCCATCTTAACATTAGCTAATTTGGAAACCACAAAGTTAAAACCTGCAAAAATTGCTGGATATGATAACTCAAGGAAAATTATCAGGTAAAAAAAAAATAAATTAAACACACAATAAATTCAATTCGATATAAAATAAAAAATAAAATTTCAGCTACGACAAGTTTGATTCCCCTCTTTGCCCTTCGAAACGAAGTAAACTCCAAGGACTATAGAAAGAAACCTCCTTTCTCTCAAGAAAATCCAATCAAACGATCCACTCCTAACTTAATTTCTTTGAAAATGGATGAAGATCTAACCAATGCGTCGTTAGTTCCATGCCAAGATCATCCTTGGCTTCAAAGATGCGGTGATACAATAGCGGTAGATCTGTGTGCAGGTGAAGCAGTTCCTTCACCAGGTAAAGAAGACCACGTACCGTCGATTAATGAATTATCTGCAACACGAAATGCTGAGAGAAATTCAGGACGTCGAAATAGAAGACGACATATTCGTAAACAGCGCAAGAAATCTCCAACGCCTTCGAATACTCTTCATTTAGATGCAATACAGATAGAATTAGATTCACCATCCCCTGTTGAAACTAGAAATTGGTCTTTAGGTCCTTATCATGTTTATTTGAATGAAGATTCATTCTTGACAGATGACGAAGCTGAAATGGATGAAGATGATAACAGTAGTACCTTTACCAATACAGATTCACTGAAATTTAGTAATTCCAGTTCGTGGTCAACAAGTTCAACGCTTGAAGCAGGGGATGTGACATCAGAATCAGGATTGGAGCACAGAAGTAGCAGCCATGATTGGTTTAATTGTACAGATCAAATGCTATCGCCAAATAATACTAGTAATAATATGAATACTAATAATAATAATAAAGAAATCTGGGAAGAAAGTGATGAATTAAGTGATTATAGTCCCAGATATGACAGTCATTCATCTCGACTACATCCGAGTAGTGTTCTATCAACATGGATGAGAGTTCCATGTGTAGGGAAACAACAACCAATGGAATTTCCCCATTCGATCAAGAAGGATTTTCCTGAATCGAAAAAAGGTGCTGATTCACCTAATTTAAAATCGAAAAAGAAAAGAAAAAAATCAAAGAACGGAATGCGTCACTTTTTAGCTTCGAGTCAATCTGAAGCTGCTAATGAATCTCAAGAAATAATTTGTTCCTTCAACGCAGATGCTTTGAAAACCTCGAAAAGTGCAGGTCCGGCTAAATGGTTTCGAAAGAGTAAAGTGTGTAAGTCGACAACTAAAATCCTGACTAATAATAATGTTGCTGCGACGAGACCACTTCCTGTTGATAGTCTACAATTACCAGCACCTGAAGGATCCATTTTGAAACGACCCGTTCAAACTTGCCAATGTAAACCGAAAAAAAAGGTTCGTTGGGCGTCAGATTTACTTCAGGTTCGATATTTTAGAAGTGAGCCCTTAGTGCCTTCGCAATACCACACTTCACCTCGTCGTTCTAGTAACCGGATTTCGAGTTACGATTTAGATGTCCTTTTGTTTCCGTGGCAGGAAGGAAATCACTCTTCCCGTGATGCTTATATGTCTTTCATTCAGTGAATGAAGACATTTTTGTTTTGAATTTTTCAAATTGAATTTTGATTGCAAAATACGAAATTGTTTTTCATTATATGTATTCTTGTATTGCTTATTTCTGGAATGAAAAATATAAATTTATCTTCAAAATTTTATATGTTGTTAATTATTTTTAAATTTATTCATTTGTATGCCTTCAATAATAGTAACTTAGAATAATAAAAACAAAAAAAAACGTTTATGCATGTGCTCAATAAATTAAGGCGATTTTATTTTATTTTCAAATTTACTCCTGTGTTATAGAATTCTGAAATAATAAATAGAATTATTTTTCAAAATTTCATATTTTGGTACATTGATAAAAATTTCATACTTTGAATGTTGTTTCCACGTGTTCACAGACATCGTGTAAATCAGATAAACCTTGCCTTAACACTTCAATTGCTGGCACACCTGAAATATGTACTTGATTAAACATAAAAATGAAATTAAAATTTATAAGAATGTAAATATTACCGTAGGTTTGAATCCTAAAATGAATTTTAGTTTCTGAAGGATGAGGAATAGTGTAACCACAAAATTGGACTTCAGGGCTGGATAAATAAGTGCAATTACATTAATACAATAAAAAAACCTGTTACAATAACAAACGAAACTTACTTTTTCGATACGATATATTTCAAGGCATTTCCCAATGTATGACCTTCTCCATTAAAAACAAACGTTTGAACAGGGCCATCTGGGTTGTCAGACTGAACCTAAAAATTAAATAGAATTTATAATTTATTGTATATAATAATCGTATTTTAATTAAAACTTACAACTTGCAATCTCTGATTTTTCGTACTGGGAGCTGCCATCTTTAAAGTGAGGAATTACAAATAAAATACAAAATTCAGTGATGCTGATTGGCTAAAATAACAACCAATCACAAAATTTCAATTGCTAGTGTCCAGAATTAATAACATGTGCTTATGACGTATTTCGTTATCGAGGGGCAGATTCCATATTAGTCATTACTCGTGACATTTGGTTTGTGCAGAATAATGCTAACTTTTTAATTATATGCAATAACATTATTTTATATCTCCGTAGCGTCAAAGTATCGTTTTCTAAGAGCCTCTAAACCTTAAATTGTGACAATGCCAATACTCTACTCAGTTGTAGCAAGGGGCATAACAGTATTAGCCAAATATGCCAGTTGCGCTGGTAATTTTGCTGAAGTAACAGAACAGATTTTAGCCAAAATTCCACCAGAGAATGGTAAACTTACATACTCTCATGGGAGGTAACAGTAAATACTTATATTTACAAAATACGAATCAAATCTGAGTAAATAATTTTTTTCGCAGCTATTTGTTTCATTATATCTCGGAAGATAGGATAATTTATTTGTGCATCACTGACGATGTATGTGATGAATTGATTCAGGTTGATATAAACAGAAAAATGAACAATTTGGTAATTATTTTTAGGATTTTGAGCGATCTCGTGCGTTTTGCTTTCTTAGTGAAATTAAAAAACGGTGAGTATTTCATAAATAAATTAATATGTATATTTTTTTTAATTAAATTTTTTTTATCTCCAGATTTCAAACTTCCTATGGAGAAAGAGCTAAAACTGCGTTACCTTTTGCTATGAATAGCGAGTTTTCTCGCATTTTGGCTGCACAAATGGTAAGATAATGAATTTAGAGATGTATATTCAGATTCAGATTGTAAAAATTATATATTTACAGAAACATTTTTCTGAAGCCAAAGACTTTGACACAATTTCCAAGGTGCAAGGCGAACTGGACGAATTAAAAGACATTATGGTGAAAAATATCGGTACAAAAAATATTTGATTTGATTTATTTTGATTTTAAACCAATAATCTCATCCTTTTAGAAAACATTTCAACTCGAGGTGAAAGATTAGAGTTATTGGTTAGCAAAACTGATAATCTCTGTTCAGAGGTATAACAATTTTTAAATGAGAAAATTTTTGACATTTTACTAATTTTTTGTGTAGTCTGTTCAATTTAGAGTACGAAGTAGAACCTTAGCTCGATCCATTTACTGGAAAAATGTAAAACTGACTGTCATTATTATCGTTGTGGTTACAGTTGAGTATTAGATATAATTTAATATAATTTCTTGTATTATTTATATTTATTTTTCTAGTTGGTGTTATATTTTATCGTATCGCTGTCATGTGGAGGACTTGATTGGAGAAATTGTGTCTAGTATATTAAAATTATAAGTGCAGTTATTTGTTATGAGAAATCGAAGCTTGTATGTTTTTCCTTTATTTTTTTTTAAATTATATATATATATATATATTATGTTTTGTGCTATGCTCAAATGTTTTTATATGAGTTAATAATGAATGCACAGTTGAATCAAATGTTTAATTACATGTCATAATTTACATGAATTATCTTTTTTTATATACACAAGGTTCTAACTTCATTCTTGGTATTCTATTTTTGTTAAAGCCACCGCACTTCTCTAAGTTTAAATATACAAACATTTTGTGGGATTCGTCCTGCAATTTGAAATTTTCAATACTTAATTAGGGATAAAATAGTGATTTATATAAAATTACCTTTTTTAATAATTTAAATCCAAGTTTTTGAATAACTCTTGTAAACTTCTCTATAGATTTAAATCTACTTTTGATTTCTGCAATTTTCAACATGCCACTAAAAATTAGATGAATAAAATTAATTAAAATGCTTTGAATAAGTTTTTAGAAATCACATTACTCGAATTTTAAAACACGATTTGCTTCTAATAAATAGTCAACGAAATTGGTTCCCATCAGAGATAAACAAAACACAGCAATATCAACGCTTCGATCCTTCAGTGGTACCTATTTATTAAAATATTAAGTTTAAAATTATATATATATATTTTAAATAAAATCTTATTCAATTACATGAGCCATGTCACACGCTGTGACATTATCATTCAACGCAACTAAATCAAAAGAATGCACAGTGTTCGGGACTTTTTTTGCTAAACTTGCATCTCCACAACCAAAATCTGCAACAACTAGCTCTTTTGAACTAAAAAATAAAAAAAGAAAAATTAAACTATGAATAATTCAATTTAATTTAATAAAACGTTGATTATTTTACCCTGCTCTAATTTCTTTTACTATTATATCCATTGGTTTATCCGGCCATTTACTCATTTGAATTTGATATCCTTTGTGGTAAACCTTGTACAAAGATGGATCGTTTGTGAAAAACTTGAGAGCTTCCTCACCTAAAAAAATAAAAATAAAAAAATTAAAGTAATTACAGAACAAGTTTTAAAAATAAAACAACATACTTGAAGTTGTGTACAATTTCTCATTCAGGAATCTGAATTGAGATCCACCTAATCTTGCTAACATTTCATTTTTACGAGCATCACATTGTTTTTTTATTTCGTCTGGATCATTAGAATTCATTTTAGTCCTTTTCTTCGACTTTTTATTCCCAATTTCGGAGCTTAAATCAACATCATGTTGCAAAGAAGTATCACTTTCCACTTCTTTTTCATCATCAGCATCTTCACTTAATTTTCTTTTCTTTAGTATAAACTGATCATCGCTTTCATTAATTTTCCTTAATTTCTTCTTTTTTTTTACTGAATTTATATTGCTTTTCTCGCTAACCCCTTCGGAATCTATACTTTGTTTCTTGTCAAGAACAACACTATTATTTATTTGTGCTTTGGCTAAAACGAGGTGCAGGTATTTGTTTCTTTTACTCAAGTTCTTTTTTTTCTTCATAATTCGTCTTCTCTTTTTGACAGGCCCAACTTGAACAGAGATGTCCTTGGCGCCCTTCTCTGTCTCAAAATTCTTGTTTGGTCTTCTCCTGGAATGTCTGTTCTTTTGATCCATTTTTTCTTTACCCATATCTTCTCCGATTTTAAATTATAGCGTGTTAGAAGAAGCCATTTAACATAACATGGAGATTCGGTCTGTTGCTAACTTCTAACATATTCCTAGAAATTTGTTCTATTTTAAGATCATAATGACGTAATAATTTGTAATATTTACTTATGAAATTTGACAATAATTTACGAAATATTTTAATAATTAAACAACCACGATAAAGAGTCGCTATCTCTTTAACCGGTAAACAACAAGCATCACTAGCAACACCTGGTGAGTGTGGCATGTATAATATTTAAAAAAATTGTCGTTTTCAATTTTATTAAGTTGTGTGACTATTATTTATCAAATATAATACTCTATATTCATTTTTGTAAGTATAAAATGAAAAATTTAGTAACTAAAATTTTTACATTGATGTATATTTTTCGTTTCAGATTACAAATATCGTCTGCTAGCATCAACCACAAGAAAACAACAAAAGCATCTATATAATACCATCATTCATAACATAAGGTAATAAGAATTAATTCCATCTACACAAAGCAAAAATAAAACCAGAAAATCTCATTATGCAAACTGCTTTCTTGTGCTCAAAGGCGTAATCTCAATGGGTGGGAGAAAAAAACAGTAAATTAGTCACATTTAATGATTCGTAGGCTGAAGTTACCATATCATTAATTTTTGACAACCGTTACTCCTAATATCATTACATTTAATCAAATTATCAGCATTCTTTCAAACTAAACATCTGCACTTGACCCACAAATCATCATCACACAAACCAATTGATAAATTACATTAAAAATTAAAATAGAAAAAAGATTATAATTAATAATAAAAACAACTAACAATTTTCCCTCCCATACACTAAAAAAAAAATAAAAAAAACTTTCCACACTCCCTTAAGAAGATAACCTTGGTGAAGGGTGATACGGGTCGTGGTTGAGTCACAACTGTCTTTTTACAGACCACCTTTAGACAAATGAGTGTTGAGAGAGCTCAACGGCTCAACTTGGGAATGACCTGTTTCAGCTCTATTTTTGGCATGGCGCTGCGTGTTTGCTAATCTTTTTTCTTTTTTTTTAGACTTTCCTAGCTTTAACGTTTTTATTTTTTTACTTCTGACGCGTGCTCATCTCCGAATCCATCCCGTAAGGAATAAGAAGCAAAAAGTGTGACTGCACCTACAACTTTACACTTAATCTCGAACTGATAAATCCACTTATCATCTGTGGATGAGGTGAGTAAGATATAAATTCCATACTTTAAATCAACAAACATATGAATCGAGGATTGATGCATAAGAATTGAAAAAAAGAATATTTTTTTATTTTATTTTTCTTTCATGCTCAGCAAATGTTAAATTTTTTTTCTTTTTTAAAGTACACGCATGATGATGTAATTTGGCATTTCACAGAAGGTCGTGCACTTGTTTTCATTTGGTTATGAGGAAGATGAGTAATTTCCCCAATCCGACACGGATCTTATTTGTTAGTTGAAAAATCACATGTAGGTTTTGTGCCTTATAAACTGCCATCTAGTGCAGAGTTCAAGGGAATTAGTAAAGTAGGGAGAAAGAGGAAGCGCCACTTTTACACCAGCAATTATCATAGAAGGGGCATCCTTCACCGTCATCTGATGATGCTCCACAGCCTTGTGCTTAACTCGAGGTCAGAAGGGGTTAAACGTTGTCTTGTCTACTCTCACAGGAAGTGATCTGAGGAGAAGCTCAGCAAATCATCGCGTTTGAGATAAAGCAGAACTTTATTCAAATTTGTGGGGATATACAACATGTTGGAATCCACGAGGCGGTGACTGATCCATTTAAAGTAAGTGTGCAGGTCTGTTTTCTGTTGTTTTCTTCCAAACATCAACTTCTATTTGTTTAGAGTTTTAACTGTAATTTTTGTTTGTTTTTATTAATGGATGTTTGCTAACTTTTTAGGCATGCTTTCAATGAGTGTGTGAATCAGAGCAATTTTTATTGTCGATTTCGGATTTAAAGTTTCATTTTCAACATTACATTTTGAATATTTCTATCATAATATTTAAAAAAAAAATAGAAAATAATCGCAATTTATGTGTTTAAAGGATTAATAAAATTTACATTTGGAGTAAACAGGAATTTTTCAGTATTATTTATCATAATCTTGTCTAAAAAGGATGTTTTTCAACGAGTTTTATCAATTAGATACTTAAAATTTAACAATTTCAATTTATTCAATTGAAAAAACAAAAATTAATGTTAATAGATAGTTAATCCTAACATCACATGTTTTCAACATTATAAAATAAAATTAATATATAAAACTATATTAAATTTATTCTAGAATCAACTTAATAAAACACAATAGGAATAATTGAGAAAACTATGATTAATTATTAGTTTAATCTATCTAGAGATCAGCTAATGAAAAACAAATGATTCAAACAAAGAATAAAGAAAGAAAAGTAAAAAATAAATTAAATAAACTTATTCCTTACAACATAAAAGCATTACAACAACTGAAATTTAACCAAATTATTGTCCACTATAGTTTTCCACAGGATATCCGGGCATCTAATATATCAAGACCAGTAGCCAGCAACCTCCAAGACCAAAAGGGGCCAGCAAAGTTTCGCGTTCAAAGTCTCCTCAAGTAAGGAAATCCGGCCTTTGTGGCGCCGCTTCGCTTGGCCGCTGTTTTGCATAGAATTCGGAAGGAAAAATTGGCCTCTACAACCTCACAACTCGAGAGCAATGGGGGCGACCAGGGGAGCGCAAACAGCAGCTCTCCTGCTCGCTACCTTTTTCATGGGTCACCTGACGAGAGCTCAACATGTTGACAATAACGAGTCACACCAAGGTGAAGATGAACTAGGAGTCACTTCTTTAGATTCGAACCAGTTTATTCAGGTAAAGAGACACAATGAAGTATTGTTTTAATTTTGTGTTTGTAATTGGTTTGAATTTATAATGCATTGATCGTGCATAGCGTGAGATTAGTCAAGGACTGAATCATTATTGATTTATTTCCACCTTGACATTTCAAATGACGAATATCACAGTGTGATATCAAAATATGAAAATAGCTTTTTTTAGATTTGTGTTTAGATATTTTTTTATATATTTTAATGATTTTATTTTATATTCAGTTGCAGAAAGCTGATAAAATTTCATCGGATTCACAGTTGAAAATACCAGAAAAAAAAGTAAAGATTTTTATTTTGTTATTTTAACATTAAGTTACATATTTTTAAAGAATTTTTACAATTTTTTATTTCAGATTCCTATAGAATTATTAAAACGCTTAACAGAAATTGAAAGTTATGATGAACTGATGCAAAAACTCATCGAACCTGGAAGAAGATTTGTTACCAGAAGCTTCCGTAGTAATCCAAATATTTTAGAAGCCACTGGAACAAGGCAATTAAGTTTAGGATTGACCAGTAAGTTCATTGGCCATTTTTCTACATGTGATATAACGTGTTTTGTATGCTTGTCATAAACAGACAAGACCTCCCAGGCGCCAATTCTTATCAAGGTCTTGATGACATTAAAACAGCATCAGCATTTGTGATTAAGGACAGATACTGTTTTCCAAATTAGTCACTAGGGTGTTAAAGTTAGCATAAAACTCGAGACACTTGTGTTTATACACGAAAAAGATTTTTTTCTCAAAAAATTAAAAAGAAAAGGAAAGAAAAGTCATCAGGAATCAAGTGGAAATGGTGACTCATAAATTCATGCAATTGAGTGGCTGATGAAAAACATGAGTACTAATCTTAGTAGGTCACTTAGGTGATAATTTTTTAGTGATTTATTTAGTTTAAATTTTAAGTAGAACATACATTACTAATTCACATGTGGTTACAAGTCTTCATGGCTCCTGTGTGATAAGTTATATGAGGTAATTACTCATTTAATTGTAGATTCGTCTTAGCTCTTATTATTTTTTATTCTTTATTTCTTTCATTTGCTAAATGATTCATCTTGTTAGCTGATAATGTCACTCTGTGTTCTCACTCCCTTTGAATAAAAAAAAATACCACTTGACCCCCTCCATACTGTACATCTGGACATTGATGCTTGACCAATTAAAAGGAAAAGCAAACATTTCTATTTACATTCCCAAGTCTAAAATACAATTTCATCTTGTGTGGTCTTTCAGATACAACTAGTCCTAAGGATATCGGACGTATTTTTGATAAAAGGGCTTTCTGCAGACCTCGCAGAGTACCTGTACATGTGCCTCAACCCACCGATCCAATGCTCATTTACCAACCAATGTGCATACAGATTGAAAGATGTGGAGGATGTTGTGCTCACGAGCTGTTTCAATGTGTGCCATCACTTATAAGAAACGCAACACGAAAGGTTATTTGATTTTTTTAAAAATTATTTCGCATTTTATTTATTTTATTTTCGCAAAATTTATTTTTATTTTTAATTTACTACTTCCTAGTTGCCAAAAATTCAGCTGCGTGTGTTTAAAGTGGTGATGAATAAAATGAAATAAATTGAATTATCTTCTAAGTGCTATTTCATAATATCACTTTGGCGGATACTCAAGTGGGGATTAAAGTAAGGGGGGGTAGATTGTTGATGAATAGACACGATAGGAGCAATTGGCAGAAATGGCAAATGGTCAAAACTATCATCATAAATTTTTTTGCTTGCCTCTTTAAATTGTTTATCTTTGAACCTTTTGGTGCGATCATTAGTCACTTGTGAGTCACTTATGCGAGTTTTTTTTCTTTTTATTATTTTCTTATCTTAGGTTGTGGCGTTAAGGTATCCCCATGCTGGCGCCGAGTATTTCGAAATTGAAAAGGTAACCAGTGTTAAAATTCAACGTCATGTTAGATGCAAATGCCAATGCAAAGTAAGTGTATTAATGAATGGAATTTGGAAAGGGATATTTATAATACTTCACTTTTAGGTTCAACCAGAAGATTGTAGTGTTCATCAAGTATATAATAAACATAATTGCCGGTGCACTTGTCCTAGAAGTGCCACTCAGCTCAAGTGTAAGATACCTAAGGTAGAGCAGTCATTTAATTTACATAAACGATAAAACTTGTTTTTTATACATAATGGTGTAATTAAATTAAATTTATTACGGATTTGGATAATTTTTAATGAGTTTACTTAATGGAAATATCAATTTATTTATTTTTATTTTTGTTTTAAACATAAATAAAATATAAATTGATTATAAATAGAAATTTGATTGAATGAAATACGAAAAAATTGTTTGGGTTCATGTTGGGGTTGTGTATAAAAAATATAAAAGCCAAAATTAAAATGTTAAATCATCAAACATGTTTGGTATTTGGCATTTCGTAAATAAGAGTTTAGAAAAATAAATCATAGCATCTTGCTGTCATGTGCCATCTGGTGGGAAGCCTGTGGAAAATAAAATTCTTTTACTTTATACTTATAACATCAGAAAAACAAGTTAAACGTTGATATTTATCTTATAAAAATATAAAAAAAAATTAAAATTAATATTATATTTTTTTTATTGCTATTTTCAGGTATGGAGCGAGCGTGATTGTAAATGTAAATGTCCGGAATCTGACGAATGCAGCACTGGGACTTATTTTGATCCTCGTACTTGCCGGTACATTATTTATTCAATTTAATTTAGTTTTATAATTTGATTTTTTTCTTTTTACTATACAGTTGTCGCAGTATGGCAGAAATAGTTGCTTACGCAAGAATTTATAAAAATCCTTGGCTTAGATCTACAGTTCCGCGTCACAGAAGGCCGACATCTTGAGATCAAATAAAGACAAAGGAAAAAATAATGAAGTGAAACACATGAGAAGAAGGAGAGTTCATCATTTGTAGATAAACTGACAAGAATAGAAAACCTCATTACTGTTCGCCTGTTGCATAAGGTATCGATTTAAAATGCCTAAGTGTGAAAAAAAATGAAAAACAAAAGCGGCGATTGAAAAATATTTGAATTTTATCATTTTTCATTTGTTACTATTTTTCCGTGGGATATTTGCTCATTTTTTTGATATTTTTGACTGTAGTTTTTTGTGGTTTTGATTAAAGATTTATATTTTCTGCATTATTTCTATTTTAAAAGATAATAATAATAATAATAATAATAATAATAAAAAAATTGACTCTGAAATAAACTGAAATCTCTTTTTTAATCAGCCTTCCATCCATAGCTGATGAATTATCGATACGGTGTTAGCTGAAGCAGAAAGGCCCAACACTTTATGCGCCCTGAGGTTAATTGACACAAGGTGTCTCAATCGAGCAGTGGCAATTAATTAGTTGCAGAGTGAATTAGAAATTAGTCCACTCGCCTCCATTTTACATTCAATTAAACTTCGAGTCTGATTTATTTCACGCTAAATTGTATTTTAACAAAACAACTTTTTCTAATCCATCTTCCTTGTCTTATTCTCTTTTTATGTTTTACTGATGAGAGAAAAAAAGAGGAGAAATCCAATATCAAAAGAGATCGTCTTGTTTTTGATAGACATCAGCAGTAAAGTCGTTTAAGAATTCTGCTCAGATGGTGTATTCTTGGTTTCCACTTGTTATCGTTAAGACCAACGTTGAAATAACTTTGGTACAAGTTAGGATGGACGCGGCTAAGATGGCTCTCACGAGACCCATCAAGAGCTACGATAGCAGTGACCGCGGCCACGCTTACTCGGTCCATCCAGGGACCAATTTCGGCTGTAGCCAGTGACTTTATCGGGTCTCGTGTAAACAGCAATGTTGTACAGTTAGGAAAAGCTCATCAGGCCAAAACCGAGAGGATGTGCTTAATGCGGGTTACGTAATCACCGAAGAGATAGAATAGATCAAAGAAATACACTATCTACACATCTTAAAAACCGAAATATATTCAAATAATAGAAATAAACGTCATATTAAACCATTTAATGATGGCTTAATTGGTTTGGACAACTACGGTAGCTCATTATGCACTTATTTGTAAATTATTGAATAAAATTTTGAAAATAATATGTGTTTTGTGTGTGTTAATAATTTAAAAGATGAAATCGACTTTTTGATGTTTTTCTTGAAAAAGATTTATGTTTGAAATGGAAAATTACACTTTGCTTCTTTATTGTGTTATAACTTTGACAACATATCACGACACAAAAGAAGATAAATTTGACAAGTAGAAACGAAGCCTCTAAAGTATTAAAAAGTCTTTACTGCTTAACAAGATTTAAAGGATAGCAAATATTAGATGGATGAGTTTGCGTTTGATGTAAAAATGAAATCATGGATGGATGGTTTTTCCCAGGAGAGGAGTGTCCACGAGTGTGATAAGCAAATCTATATAGTGGGGCTTTGCAAATGGAAATGCCGCCGGCTCATCTATTGGGGTTTCGATCTAATTCCGTGGCCTATCGCACATAGAACCGCTACAAGTTGAACCGGAGGAAAAAGGAGAAATCACCTACGCTGCAGGCGTTCAATATCCGGACGTGACTCAAATGAAATTCGGACTGAGAATGGCCAGCTTCTGAGTTGGAGCTTGTTTTCTATTGAGAAAAGCAAGACTGCAAGCAAAACGAAGCTAAAAAACAACATTACACATATTGGCTATCGCAAATAGCAAACGCGAGGAATTTTCGAGATGAGATTCAATCGGTAGAAGAAATAAAACATTAAAAAAAATTGCAAATTGTTATTTTTGTTTGTTATTTATTTTTATTTTATTTTATTGTTTGGAACTTTTCTTGAAAATTAAAAAAGCAATTAGAAAAGTTATTTATGAAAGATTTACATTAGTTTTAAGTTCCGCTTTTTCATTCTAGAGGGCGAATGAAAAAGCGGCGCCATATATAACGTCATTTTTATATTTTAAATTTTACTTTATGTAACCGATCTAAACCGAAGTTTTTTTGACCGCTGCATTAAGTTGTGTGAGAAGTAATAATGATCAAGAAATATTATCGATTTACTTATTGTTTATGAGGATGCGATGACCCATGAACCAACGAAGATTCTTGATTTGCACTTTCGCTCATAGATTGCATTCAAATCTTTTGTCTGTAAGAATACGAAAATCAAACAAAAAACAAAAATGTCTGCCTCGCACTAACAATAAGCCTAAATTTTATGTTTTTAGATCTATTTGCACGATGATTAAATGAGATTGGAGAGAAGTATTTCGGTAACTTGTTTGTATAAATGTACAAAGATCTGGTAACTGTTACATCACTTTTATTATTTATAGAAAATCTCGTTATAATTCTTTAAAAAATTAAAAT